>CAJSMF010000060.1:0-91870 GCA_907269125.1 Eristalis pertinax
TTCTTACAACTGCCACAGCGGCGCTATTAGACCTACATACGACTTCTGTACACCTGTGGTGGTGTTTTCGTATCTGTATTTATCAAATCAGATACACTGGGGACAATTCCACGACATCGAAATTTTCATCTTGAAAATGTTCATAGGGGGGACCATATCGATTTTCGGGTTTTTAGCTGTTCTAACAACTGCCACAGCGGCACTATTAGACCTACATACGACTTCTGAACACCTGTGGTGGTGTTTTCGTATCTGTATTTATCAAATCAGATACACTGGGGACAATTCCACGACATCAAAATTTTCATCTTGAAAATGTTCATAGGGGGGACCATATCGATTTTTGGGTTTTTAGCTGTTCTTACAACTGCCACAGCGGCACTATTAGACCTACATACGACTTCTGTACACCTGTGGTGGTGTTTTCGTATCTGTATTTATCAAATCAGATACACTGGGGACAATTCCACGACATCGAAATTTTCATCTTGAAAATGTTCATAGGGGGGACCATATCGATTTTTGAGTTTTTAGCTGTTCTTGCAACTGCCACAGCGGCGCTATTAGACCTACATACGACTTCTGTACACCTGTGGTGGTGTTTTCGTATCTGTATTTATCAAATCAGATACACTGGGGACAATTCCACGACATCGAAATTTTCATCTTGAAAATGTTCATAGGGGGACCATATCGATTTTTGGGTTTTTAGCTGTTCTTACAACTGCCACAGCGGCGCTATTAGACCTACATACGACTTCTGTACACCTGTGGTGGTGTTTTCGTATCTGTATTTATCAAATCAGATACACTGGGGACAATTCCACGACATCGAAATTTTCATCTTGAAAATGTTCATAGGGGGGACCATATCGATTTTCGGGTTTTTAGCTGTTCTTACAACTGCCACAGCGGCACTATTAGACCTACATACGACTTCTGAACACCTGTGGTGGTGTTTTCGTATCTGTATTTATCAAATCAGATACACTGGGGACAATTCCACGACATCAAAATTTTCATCTTGAAAATGTTCATAGGGGGGACCATATCGATTTTTGGGTTTTTAGCTGTTCTTACAACTGCCACAGCGGCACTATTAGACCTACATACGACTTCTGAACACCTGTGGTGGTGTTTTCGTATCTGTATTTATCAAATCAGATACACTGGGGACAATTCCACGACATCAAAATTTTCATCTTGAAAATGTTCATAGGGGGGACCATATCGATTTTTGGGTTTTTAGCTGTTCTTACAACTGCCACAGCGGCACTATTAGACCTACATACGACTTCTGAACACCTGTGGTGGTGTTTTCGTATCTGTATCTATCAAATCAGATACACTGGGAACAATTCCACGACATCGAAATTTTCATCTTGAAAATGTTCATAGGGGGGACCATATCGATTTTTAGCTGTTCTTACAACTGCCACAGCGGCGCTATTAGACCTACATACGACTTCTGTACACCTGTGGTGGTGTTTTCGTATCTGTATTTATCAAATCAGATACACTGGGGACAATTCCACGACATCGAAATTTTCATCTTGAAAATGTTCATAGGGGGGACCATATCGATTTTCGGGTTTTTAGCTGTTCTTACAACTGCCACAGCGGCACTATTAGACCTACATACGACTTCTGAACACCTGTGGTGGTGTTTTCGTATCTGTATTTATCAAATCAGATACACTGGGGACAATTCCACGACATCAAAATTTTCATCTTGAAAATGTTCATAGGGGGGACCATATCGATTTTTGGGTTTTTAGCTGTTCTTACAACTGCCACAGCGGCACTATTAGACCTACATACGACTTCTGAACACCTGTGGTGGTGTTTTCGTATCTGTATTTATCAAATCAGATACACTGGGGACAATTCCACGACATCAAAATTTTCATCTTGAAAATGTTCATAGGGGAGACCATATCGATTTTTGGGTTTTTAGCTGTTCTTACAACTGCCACAGCGGCACTATTAGACCTACATACGACTTCTGAACACCTGTGGTGGTGTTTTCGTATCTGTATCTATCAAATCAGATACACTGGGAACAATTCCACGACATCGAAATTTTCATCTTGAAAATGTTCATAGGGGGGACCATATCGATTTTTGGATTTTAAGCTGTTCTTACAACTGCCACAGCGGCGCTATTAGACCTACATACGACTTCTGTACACCTGTGGTGGTGTTTTCGTATCTGTATTTATCAAATCAGATACACTGGGGACAATTCCACGACATCGAAATTTTCATCTTGAAAATGTTCATAGGGGGGACCATATCGATTTTTGGGTTTTTAGCTGTTCTTACAACTGCCACAGCGGCACTATTAGACCTACATACGACTTCTGTACACCTGTGGTGGTGTTTTCGTATCTGTATTTATCAAATCAGATACACTGGGGACAATTCCACGACATCGAAATTTTCATCTTGAAAATGTTCATAGGGGGGACCATATCGATTTTTGAGTTTTTAGCTGTTCTTACAACTGCCACAGCGGCGCTATTAGACCTACATACGACTTCTGTACACCTGTGGTGGTGTTTTCGTATCTGTATTTATCAAATCAGATACACTGGGGACAATTCCACGACATCGAAATTTTCATCTTGAAAATGTTCATAGGGGGGACCATATCGATTTTTGGGTTTTTAGCTGTTCTTACAACTGCCACAGCGGCGCTATTAGACCTACATACGACTTCTGTACACCTGTGGTGGTGTTTTCGTATCTGTATTTATCAAATCAGATACACTGGGGACAATTCCACGACATCGAAATTTTCATCTTGAAAATGTTCATAGGGGAGACCATATCGATTTTCGGGTTTTTAGCTGTTCTTACAACTGCCACCACTATTAGACCTACATACGACTTCTGAACACCTGTGGTGGTGTTTTCGTATCTGTATTTATCAAATCAGATACACTGGGGACAATTCCACGACATCAAAATTTTCATCTTGAAAATGTTCATAGGGGGGACCATATCGATTTTTGGGTTTTTAGCTGTTCTTACAACTGCCACAGCGGCACTATTAGACCTACATACGACTTCTGAACACCTGTGGTGGTGTTTTCGTATCTGTATTTATCAAATCAGATACACTGGGGACAATTCCACGACATCAAAATTTTCATCTTGAAAATGTTCATAGGGGGGACCATATCGATTTTTGGGTTTTTAGCTGTTCTTACAACTGCCACAGCGGCACTATTAGACCTACATACGACTTCTGAACACCTGTGGTGGTGTTTTCGTATCTGTATCTATCAAATCAGATACACTGGGAACAATTCCACGACATCGAAATTTTCATCTTGAAAATGTTCATAGGGGGGACCATATCGATTTTTGGATTTTTAGCTGTTCTTACAACTGCCACAGCGGCGCTATTAGACCTACATACGACTTCTGTACACCTGTGGTGGTGTTTTCGTATCTGTATTTATCAAATCAGATACACTGGGGACAATTCCACGACATCGAAATTTTCATCTTGAAAATGTTCATAGGGGGACCATATCGATTTTTGGGTTTTTAGCTGTTCTTACAACTGCCACAGCGGCGCTATTAGACCTACATACGACTTCTGTACACCTGTGGTGGTGTTTTCGTATCTGTATTTATCAAATCAGATACACTGGAGACAATTCCACGACATCGAAATTTTCATCTTGAAAATGTTCATAGGGGGGACCATATCGATTTTCGGGTTTTTAGCTGTTCTTACAACTGCCACCACTATTAGACCTACATACGACTTCTGAACACCTGTGGTGGTGTTTTCGTATCTGTATTTATCAAATCAGATACACTGGGGACAATTCCACGACATCAAAATTTTCATCTTGAAAATGTTCATAGGGAGGACCATATCGATTTTTGGGTTTTTAGCTGTTCTTACAACTGCCACAGCGGCACTATTAGACCTACATACGACTTCTGAACACCTGTGGTGGTGTTTTCGTATCTGTATTTATCAAATCAGATACACTGGGGACAATTCCACGACATCAAAATTTTCATCTTGAAAATGTTCATAGGGGGGACCATATCGATTTTTGGGTTTTTAGCTGTTCTTACAACTGCCACAGCGGCACTATTAGACCTACATACGACTTCTGAACACCTGTGGTGGTGTTTTCGTATCTGTATCTATCAAATCAGATACACTGGGAACAATTCCACGACATCGAAATTTTCATCTTGAAAATGTTCATAGGGGGGACCATATCGATTTTTGGATTTTTAGCTGTTCTTACAACTGCCACAGCGGCGCTATTAGACCTACATACGACTTCTGTACACCTGCGGTGGTGTTTTCGTATCTGTATTTATCAAATCAGATACACTGGGGACAATTCCACGACATCGAAATTTTCATCTTGAAAATGTTTATAGGGGGGACCATATCGATTTTCGGGTTTTTAGCTGTTCTTACAACTGCCACAGCGGCACTATTAGACCTACATACGACTTCTGAACACCTGTGGTGGTGTTTTCGTATCTGTATTTATCAAATCAGATACACTGGGGACAATTCCACGACATCAAAATTTTCTTCTTGAAAATGTTCATAGGGGGGACCATATCGATTTTTGGGTTTTTAGCTGTTCTTACAACTGCCACAGCGGCACTATTAGACCTACATACGACTTTTGAACACCTGTGGTGGTGTTTTCGTATCTGTATTTATCAAATCAGATACACTGGGGACAATTCCACGACATCAAAATTTTCATCTTGAAAATGTTCATAGGGGAGACCATATCGATTTTTGGGTTTTTAGCTGTTCTTACAACTGCCACAGCGGCACTATTAGACCTACATACGACTTCTGAACACCTGTGGTGGTGTTTTCGTATCTGTATCTATCAAATCAGATACACTGGGAACAATTCCACGACATCGAAATTTTCATCTTGAAAATGTTCATAGGGGGGACCATATCGATTTTTGGATTTTAAGCTGTTCTTACAACTGCCACAGCGGCGCTATTAGACCTACATACGACTTCTGTACACCTGTGGTGGTGTTTTCGTATCTGTATTTATCAAATCAGATACACTGGGGACAATTCCACGACATCGAAATTTTCATCTTGAAAATGTTCATAGGGGGGACCATATCGATTTTCGGGTTTTTAGCTGTTCTTACAACTGCCACAGCGGCACTATTAGACCTACATACGACTTCTGAACACCTGTGGTGGTGTTTTCGTATCTGTATTTATCAAATCAGATACACTGGGGACAATTCCACGACATCAAAATTTTCATCTTGAAAATGTTCATAGGGGGGACCATATCGATTTTTGGGTTTTTAGCTGTTCTTACAACTGCCACAGCGGCACTATTAGACCTACATACGACTTCTGAACACCTGTGGTGGTGTTTTCGTATCTGTATTTATCAAATCAGATACACTGGGAACAATTCCACGACATCGAAATTTTCATCTTGAAAATGTTCATAGGGGGGACCATATCGATTTTTGGGTTTTTAGCTGTTCTTACAACTGCCACAGCGGCACTATTAGACCTACATACGACTTCTGAACACCTGTGGTGGTGTTTTCGTATCTGTATTTATCAAATCAGATACACTGGGGACAATTCCACGACATCGAAATTTTCATCTTGAAAATGTTCATAGGGGGGACCATATCGATTTTTGGGTTTTTAGCTGTTCTTACAACTGCCACAGCGGCACTATTAGACCTACATACGACTTCTGAACACCTGTGGTGGTGTTTTCGTATCTGTATTTATCAAATCAGATACACTGGGGACAATTCCACGACATCGAAATTTTCATCTTGAAAATGTTCATAGGGGGGACCATATCGATTTTTGGGTTTTTAGCTGTTCTTACAACTGCCACAGCGGCACTATTAGACCTACATACGACTTCTGTACAACTGTGGTGGTGTTTTCGTATCTGTATTTATCAAATCAGCTACACTGGGGACAATTCCACGACATCGAAATTTTCATCTTGAAAATGTTCATAGGGGGGACCATATCGATTTTTGGGTTTTTAGCTGTTCTTACAACTGCCACAGCGGCACTATTAGACCTACATACGACTTCTGTACACCTGTGGTGGTGTTTTCGTATCTGTATTTATCAAATCAGATACACTGGGGACAATTCCACGACATCGAAATTTTCATCTTGAAAATGTTCATAGGGGGGACCATATCGATTTTTGGGTTTTTAGCTGTTCTTACAACTGCCACAGCGGCACTATTAGACCTACATACGACTTCTGTACAACTGTGGTGGTGTTTTCGTATCTGTATTTATCAAATCAGATACACTGGGGACAATTCCACGACATCGAAATTTTCATCTTGAAAATGTTCATAGGGGGGACCATATCGATTTTTGGGTTTTTAGCTGTTCTTACAACTGCCACAGCGGCACTATTAGACCTACATACGACTTCTGAACACCTGTGGTGGTGTTTTCGTATCTGTATTTATCAAATCAGATACACTGGGGACAATTCCACGACATCGAAATTTTCATCTTGAAAATGTTCATAGGGGGGACCATATCGATTTTTGGGTTTTAAGCTGTTCTTACAACTGCCACAGCGGCACTATTAGACCTACATACGACTTCTGTACACCTGTGGTGGTGTTTTCGTATCTGTATTTATCAAATCAGATACACTGGGGACAATTCCACGACATCGAAATTTTCATCTTGAAAATGTTCATAGGGGGGACCATATCGATTTTTGGGTTTTTAGCTGTTCTTACAACTGCCACAGCGGCGCTATTAGACCTACATACGACTTCTGTACACCTGTGGTGGTGTTTTCGTATCTGTATTTATCAAATCAGATACACTGGGGACAATTCCACGACATCGAAATTTTCATCTTGAAAATGTTCATAGGGGGGACCCTTTCGATTTTTGGGTTTTTAGCTGTTCTTACAACTGCCACAGCGGCACTATTAGACCTACATACGACTTCTGAACACCTGTGGTGGTGTTTTCGTATCTGTATTTATCAAATCAGATACACTGGGGACAATTCCACGACATCAAAATTTTCATCTTGAAAATGTTCATAGGGGGGACCATATCGATTTTTGGGTTTTTAGCTGTTCTTACAACTGCCACAGCGGCACTATTAGACCTACATACGACTTCTGAACACCTGTGGTGGTGTTTTCGTATCTGTATTTATCAAATCAGATACACTGGGAACAATTCCACGACATCGAAATTTTCATCTTGAAAATGTTCATAGGGGGGACCATATCGATTTTTGGGTTTTTAGCTGTTCTTACAACTGCCACAGCGGCACTATTAGACCTACATACGACTTCTGAACACCTGTGGTGGTGTTTTCGTATCTGTATTTATCAAATCAGATACACTGGGGACAATTCCACGACATCGAAATTTTCATCTTGAAAATGTTCATAGGGGGGACCATATCGATTTTTGGGTTTTTAGCTGTTCTTACAACTGCCACAGCGGCGCTATTAGACCTACATACGACTTCTGTACACCTGTGGTGGTGTTTTCGTATCTGTATTTATCAAATCAGATACACTGGGGACAATTCCACGACATCAAAATTTTCATCTTGAAAATGTTCATAGGGGGGACCATATCGATTTTTGGGTTTTTAGCTGTTCTTACAACTGCCACAGCGGCACTATTAGACCTACATACGACTTCTGAACACCTGTGGTGGTGTTTTCGTATCTGTATTTATCAAATCAGATACACTGGGAACAATTCCACGACATCGAAATTTTCATCTTGAAAATGTTCATAGGGGGGACCATATCGATTTTTGGGTTTTTAGCTGTTCTTACAACTGCCACAGCGGCACTATTAGACCTACATACGACTTCTGAACACCTGTGGTGGTGTTTTCGTATCTGTATTTATCAAATCAGATACACTGGGGACAATTCCACGACATCAAAATTTTCATCTTGAAAATGTTCATAGGGGGGACCATATCGATTTTTGGGTTTTTAGCTGTTCTTACAACTGCCACAGCGGCACTATTAGACCTACATACGACTTCTGAACACCTGTGGTAGTGTTTTCGTATCTGTATTTATCAAATCAGATACACTGGGGACAATTCCACGACATCGAAATTTTCATCTTGAAAATGTTCATAGGGGGGACCATATCGATTTTTGGGTTTTTAGCTGTTCTTACAACTGCCACAGCGGCGCTATTAGACCTACATACGACTTCTGTACACCTGTGGTGGTGTTTTCGTATCTGTATTTATCAAATCAGATACACTGGGGACAATTCCACGACATCGAAATTTTCATCTTGAAAATGTTCATAGGGGGGACCATATCGATTTTTGGGTTTTTAGCTGTTCTTACAACTGCCACAGCGGCACTATTAGACCTACATACGACTTCTGTACAACTGTGGTGGTGTTTTCGTATCTGTATTTATCAAATCAGATACACTGGGGACAATTCCACGACATCGAAATTTTCATCTTGAAAATGTTCATAGGGGGGACCATATCGATTTTTGGGTTTTTAGCTGTTCTTACAACTGCCACAGCGGCACTATTAGACCTACATACGACTTCTGAACACCTGTGGTGGTGTTTTCGTATCTGTATTTATCAAATCAGATACACTGGGGACAATTCCACGACATCGAAATTTTCATCTTGAAAATGTTCATAGGGGGGACCATATCGATTTTTGGGTTTTAAGCTGTTCTTACAACTGCCACAGCGGCACTATTAGACCTACATACGACTTCTGTACACCTGTGGTGGTGTTTTCGTATCTGTATTTATCAAATCAGATACACTGGGGACAATTCCACGACATCGAAATTTTCATCTTGAAAATGTTCATAGGGGGGACCATATCGATTTTTGGGTTTTTAGCTGTTCTTACAACTGCCACAGCGGCGCTATTAGACCTACATACGACTTCTGTACACCTGTGGTGGTGTTTTCGTATCTGTATTTATCAAATCAGATACACTGGGGACAATTCCACGACATCGAAATTTTCATCTTGAAAATGTTCATAGGGGGGACCCTTTCGATTTTTGGGTTTTTAGCTGTTCTTACAACTGCCACAGCGGCACTATTAGACCTACATACGACTTCTGAACACCTGTGGTGGTGTTTTCGTATCTGTATTTATCAAATCAGATACACTGGGGACAATTCCACGACATCAAAATTTTCATCTTGAAAATGTTCATAGGGGGGACCATATCGATTTTTGGGTTTTTAGCTGTTCTTACAACTGCCACAGCGGCACTATTAGACCTACATACGACTTCTGAACACCTGTGGTGGTGTTTTCGTATCTGTATTTATCAAATCAGATACACTGGGAACAATTCCACGACATCGAAATTTTCATCTTGAAAATGTTCATAGGGGGGACCATATCGATTTTTGGGTTTTTAGCTGTTCTTACAACTGCCACAGCGGCACTATTAGACCTACATACGACTTCTGAACACCTGTGGTGGTGTTTTCGTATCTGTATTTATCAAATCAGATACACTGGGGACAATTCCAC
Organism: Eristalis pertinax; assembly: GCA_907269125.1. Lineage (NCBI taxonomy): Eukaryota > Metazoa > Arthropoda > Insecta > Diptera > Syrphidae > Eristalis > Eristalis pertinax. The sequence continues at coordinate 9,580 of CAJSMF010000060.1, forward strand.
GACATCGAAATTTTCATCTTGAAAATGTTCATAGGGGGGACCATATCGATTTTTGGGTTTTTAGCTGTTCTTACAACTGCCACAGCGGCGCCATTAGACCTACATACGACTTCTGTACACCTGTGGTGGTGTTTTCGTATCTGTATTTATCAAATCAGATACACTGGGGACAATTCCACGACATCAAAATTTTCATCTTGAAAATGTTCATAGGGGGGACCATATCGATTTTTGGGTTTTTAGCTGTTCTTACAACTGCCACAGCGGCACTATTAGACCTACATACGACTTCTGAACACCTGTGGTGGTGTTTTCGTATCTGTATTTATCAAATCAGATACACTGGGAACAATTCCACGACATCGAAATTTTCATCTTGAAAATGTTCATAGGGGGGACCATATCGATTTTTGGGTTTTTAGCTGTTCTTACAACTGCCACAGCGGCACTATTAGACCTACATACGACTTCTGAACACCTGTGGTGGTGTTTTCGTATCTGTATTTATCAAATCAGATACACTGGGGACAATTCCACGACATCAAAATTTTCATCTTGAAAATGTTCATAGGGGGGACCATATCGATTTTTGGGTTTTTAGCTGTTCTTACAACTGCCACAGCGGCACTATTAGACCTACATACGACTTCTGAACACCTGTGGTGGTGTTTTCGTATCTGTATTTATCAAATCAGATACACTGGGGACAATTCCACGACATCGAAATTTTCATCTTGAAAATGTTCATAGGGGGGACCATATCGATTTTTGGGTTTTTAGCTGTTCTTACAACTGCCACAGCGGCACTATTAGACCTACATACGACTTCTGAACACCTGTGGTGGTGTTTTCGTATCTGTATTTATCAAATCAGATACACTGGGGACAATTCCACGACATCAAAATTTTCATCTTGAAAATGTTCATAGGGGGGACCCTTTCGATTTTTGGGTTTTTAGCTGTTCTTACAACTGCCACAGCGGCACTATTAGACCTACATACGACTTCTGAACACCTGTGGTGGTGTTTTCGTATCTGTATTTATCAAATCAGATACACTGGGGACAATTCCACGACATCAAAATTTTCATCTTGAAAATGTTCATAGGGGGGACCATATCGATTTTTGGGTTTTTAGCTGTTCTTACAACTGCCACAGCGGCACTATTAGACCTACATACGACTTCTGAACACCTGTGGTGGTGTTTTCGTATCTGTATTTATCAAATCAGATACACTGGGAACAATTCCACGACATCGAAATTTTCATCTTGAAAATGTTCATAGGGGGGACCATATCGATTTTTGGGTTTTTAGCTGTTCTTACAACTGCCACAGCGGCACTATTAGACCTACATACGACTTCTGAACACCTGTGGTGGTGTTTTCGTATCTGTATTTATCAAATCAGATACACTGGGGACAATTCCACGACATCGAAATTTTCATCTTGAAAATGTTCATAGGGGGGACCATATCGATTTTTGGGTTTTTAGCTGTTCTTACAACTGCCACAGCGGCGCTATTAGACCTACATACGACTTCTGTACACCTGTGGTGGTGTTTTCGTATCTGTATTTATCAAATCAGATACACTGGGGACAATTCCACGACATCAAAATTTTCATCTTGAAAATGTTCATAGGGGGGACCATATCGATTTTTGGGTTTTTAGCTGTTCTTACAACTGCCACAGCGGCACTATTAGACCTACATACGACTTCTGAACACCTGTGGTGGTGTTTTCGTATCTGTATTTATCAAATCAGATACACTGGGAACAATTCCACGACATCGAAATTTTCATCTTGAAAATGTTCATAGGGGGGACCATATCGATTTTTGGGTTTTTAGCTGTTCTTACAACTGCCACAGCGGCACTATTAGACCTACATACGACTTCTGAACACCTGTGGTGGTGTTTTCGTATCTGTATTTATCAAATCAGATACACTGGGGACAATTCCACGACATCGAAATTTTCATCTTGAAAATGTTCATAGGGGGGACCATATCGATTTTTGGGTTTTTAGCTGTTCTTACAACTGCCACAGCGGCGCTATTAGACCTACATACGACTTCTGTACACCTGTGGTGGTGTTTTCGTATCTGTATTTATCAAATCAGATACACTGGGGACAATTCCACGACATCGAAATTTTCATCTTGAAAATGTTCATAGGGGGGACCATATCGATTTTTGGGTTTTTAGCTGTTCTTACAACTGCCACAGCGGCACTATTAGACCTACATACGACTTCTGAACACCTGTGGTGGTGTTTTCGTATCTGTATTTATCAAATCAGATACACTGGGGACAATTCCACGACATCAAAATTTTCATCTTGAAAATGTTCATAGGGGGGACCATATCGATTTTTGGGTTTTTAGCTGTTCTTACAACTGCCACAGCGGCACTATTAGACCTACATACGACTTCTGAACACCTGTGGTGGTGTTTTCGTATCTGTATTTATCAAATCAGATACACTGGGAACAATTCCACGACATCGAAATTTTCATCTTGAAAATGTTCATAGGGGGGACCATATCGATTTTTGGGTTTTTAGCTGTTCTTACAACTGCCACAGCGGCACTATTAGACCTACATACGACTTCTGAACACCTGTGGTGGTGTTTTCGTATCTGTATTTATCAAATCAGATACACTGGGGACAATTCCACGACATCAAAATTTTCATCTTGAAAATGTTCATAGGGGGGACCATATCGATTTTTGGGTTTTTAGCTGTTCTTACAACTGCCACAGCGGCACTATTAGACCTACATACGACTTCTGAACACCTGTGGTGGTGTTTTCGTATCTGTATTTATCAAATCAGAAACACTGGGGACAATTCCACGACATCGAAATTTTCATCTTGAAAATGTTCATAGGGGGGACCATATCGATTTTTGGGTTTTTAGCTGTTCTTACAACTGCCACAGCGGCGCTATTAGACCTACATACGACTTCTGTACACCTGTGGTGGTGTTTTCGTATCTGTATTTATCAAATCAGATACACTGGGAACAATTCCACGACATCGAAATTTTCATCTTGAAAATGTTCATAGGGGGGACCATATCGATTTTTGAGTTTTTAGCTGTTCTTACAACTGCCACAGCGGCACTATTAGACCTACATACGACTTCTGTACAACTGTGGTGGTGTTTTCGTATCTGTATTTATCAAATCAGATACACTGGGGACAATTCCACGACATCGAAATTTTCATCTTGAAAATGTTCATAGGGGGGACCATATCGATTTTTGGGTTTTTAGCTGTTCTTACAACTGCCACAGCGGCACTATTAGACCTACATACGACTTCTGAACACCTGTGGTGGTGTTTTCGTATCTGTATTTATCAAATCAGATACACTGGGGACAATTCCACGACATCGAAATTTTCATCTTGAAAATGTTCATAGGGGGGACCATATCGATTTTTGGGTTTTAAGCTGTTCTTACAACTGCCACAGCGGCACTATTAGACCTACATACGACTTCTGTACACCTGTGGTGGTGTTTTCGTATCTGTATTTATCAAATCAGATACACTGGGGACAATTCCACGACATCGAAATTTTCATCTTGAAAATGTTCATAGGGGGGACCATATCGATTTTTGGGTTTTTAGCTGTTCTTACAACTGCCACAGCGGCGCTATTAGACCTACATACGACTTCTGTACACCTGTGGTGGTGTTTTCGTATCTGTATTTATCAAATCAGATACACTGGGGACAATTCCACGACATCGAAATTTTCATCTTGAAAATGTTCATAGGGGGGACCCTTTCGATTTTTGGGTTTTTAGCTGTTCTTACAACTGCCACAGCGGCACTATTAGACCTACATACGACTTCTGAACACCTGTGGTGGTGTTTTCGTATCTGTATTTATCAAATCAGATACACTGGGGACAATTCCACGACATCAAAATTTTCATCTTGAAAATGTTCATAGGGGGGACCATATCGATTTTTGGGTTTTTAGCTGTTCTTACAACTGCCACAGCGGCACTATTAGACCTACATACGACTTCTGAACACCTGTGGTGGTGTTTTCGTATCTGTATTTATCAAATCAGATACACTGGGAACAATTCCACGACATCGAAATTTTCATCTTGAAAATGTTCATAGGGGGGACCATATCGATTTTTGGGTTTTTAGCTGTTCTTACAACTGCCACAGCGGCACTATTAGACCTACATACGACTTCTGAACACCTGTGGTGGTGTTTTCGTATCTGTATTTATCAAATCAGATACACTGGGGACAATTCCACGACATCGAAATTTTCATCTTGAAAATGTTCATAGGGGGGACCATATCGATTTTTGGGTTTTTAGCTGTTCTTACAACTGCCACAGCGGCGCTATTAGACCTACATACGACTTCTGTACACCTGTGGTGGTGTTTTCGTATCTGTATTTATCAAATCAGATACACTGGGGACAATTCCACGACATCGAAATTTTCATCTTGAAAATGTTCATAGGGGGGACCATATCGATTTTTGGGTTTTTAGCTGTTCTTACAACTGCCACAGCGGCACTATTAGACCTACATACGACTTCTGAACACCTGTGGTGGTGTTTTCGTATCTGTATTTATCAAATCAGATACACTGGGGACAATTCCACGACATCAAAATTTTCATCTTGAAAATGTTCATAGGGGGGACCATATCGATTTTTGGGTTTTTAGCTGTTCTTACAACTGCCACAGCGGCACTATTAGACCTACATACGACTTCTGAACACCTGTGGTGGTGTTTTCGTATCTGTATTTATCAAATCAGATACACTGGGGACAATTCCACGACATCGAAATTTTCATCTTGAAAATGTTCATAGGGGGGACCATATCGATTTTTGGGTTTTTAGCTGTTCTTACAACTGCCACAGCGGCACTATTAGACCTACATACGACTTCTGAACACCTGTGGTGGTGTTTTCGTATCTGTATTTATCAAATCAGATACACTGGGGACAATTCCACGACATCGAAATTTTCATCTTGAAAATGTTCATAGGGGGGACCATATCGATTTTTGGGTTTTTAGCTGTTCTTACAACTGCCACAGCGGCACTATTAGACCTACATACGACTTCTGAACACCTGTGGTGGTGTTTTCGTATCTGTATTTATCAAATCAGATACACTGGGGACAATTCCACGACATCAAAATTTTCATCTTGAAAATGTTCATAGGGGGGACCATATCGATTTTTGGGTTTTTAGCTGTTCTTACAACTGCCACAGCGGCACTATTAGACCTACATACGACTTCTGAACACCTGTGGTGGTGTTTTCGTATCTGTATTTATCAAATCAGATACACTGGGAACAATTCCACGACATCGAAATTTTCATCTTGAAAATGTTCATAGGGGGGACCATATCGATTTTTGGGTTTTTAGCTGTTCTTACAACTGCCACAGCGGCACTATTAGACCTACATACGACTTCTGAACACCTGTGGTGGTGTTTTCGTATCTGTATTTATCAAATCAGATACACTGGGGACAATTCCACGACATCAAAATTTTCATCTTGAAAATGTTCATAGGGGGGACCATATCGATTTTTGGGTTTTTAGCTGTTCTTACAACTGCCACAGCGGCACTATTAGACCTACATACGACTTCTGAACACCTGTGGTGGTGTTTTCGTATCTGTATTTATCAAATCAGATACACTGGGGACAATTCCACGACATCGAAATTTTCATCTTGAAAATGTTCATAGGGGGGACCATATCGATTTTTGGGTTTTTAGCTGTTCTTACAACTGCCACAGCGGCGCTATTAGACCTACATACGACTTCTGTACACCTGTGGTGGTGTTTTCGTATCTGTATTTATCAAATCAGATACACTGGGGACAATTCCACGACATCGAAATTTTCATCTTGAAAATGTTCATAGGGGGGACCATATCGATTTTTGGGTTTTTAGCTGTTCTTACAACTGCCACAGCGGCACTATTAGACCTACATACGACTTCTGAACACCTGTGGTGGTGTTTTCGTATCTGTATTTATCAAATCAGATACACTGGGGACAATTCCAAGACATCAAAATTTTCATCTTGAAAATGTTCATAGGGGGGACCATATCGATTTTTGGGTTTTTAGCTGTTCTTACAACTGCCACAGCGGCACTATTAGACCTACATACGACTTCTGAACACCTGTGGTGGTGTTTTCGTATCTGTATTTATCAAATCAGATACACTGGGGACAATTCCACGACATCGAAATTTTCATCTTGAAAATGTTCATAGGGGGGACCATATCGATTTTTGGGTTTTTAGCTGTTCTTACAACTGCCACAGCGGCACTATTAGACCTACATACGACTTCTGAACACCTGTGGTGGTGTTTTCGTATCTGTATTTATCAAATCAGATACACTGGGGACAATTCCACGACATCGAAATTTTCATCTTGAAAATGTTCATAGGGGGGACCATATCGATTTTTGGGTTTTTAGCTGTTCTTACAACTGCCACAGCGGCACTATTAGACCTACATACGACTTCTGAACACCTGTGGTGGTGTTTTCGTATCTGTATTTATCAAATCAGATACACTGGGGACAATTCCACGACATCAAAATTTTCATCTTGAAAATGTTCATAGGGGGGACCATATCGATTTTTGGGTTTTTAGCTGTTCTTACAACTGCCACAGCGGCACTATTAGACCTACATACGACTTCTGAACACCTGTGGTGGTGTTTTCGTATCTGTATTTATCAAATCAGATACACTGGGAACAATTCCACGACATCGAAATTTTCATCTTGAAAATGTTCATAGGGGGGACCATATCGATTTTTGGGTTTTTAGCTGTTCTTACAACTGCCACAGCGGCACTATTAGACCTACATACGACTTCTGAACACCTGTGGTGGTGTTTTCGTATCTGTATTTATCAAATCAGATACACTGGGAACAATTCCACGACATCGAAATTTTCATCTTGAAAATGTTCATAGGGGGGACCATATCGATTTTTGGGTTTTTAGCTGTTCTTACAACTGCCACAGCGGCACTATTAGACCTACATACGACTTCTGAACACCTGTGGTGGTGTTTTCGTATCTGTATTTATCAAATCAGATACACTGGGAACAATTCCACGACATCGAAATTTTCATCTTGAAAATGTTCATAGGGGGGACCATATCGATTTTTGGGTTTTTAGCTGTTCTTACAACTGCCACAGCGGCGCTATTAGACCTACATACGACTTCTGTACACCTGTGGTGGTGTTTTCGTATCTGTATTTATCAAATCAGATACACTGGGGACAATTCCACGACATCGAAATTTTCATCTTGAAAATGTTCATAGGGGGGACCATATCGATTTTTGGGTTTTTAGCTGTTCTTACAACTGCCACAGCGGCACTATTAGACCTACATACGACTTCTGAACACCTGTGGTGGTGTTTTCGTATCTGTATTTATCAAATCAGATACACTGGGGACAATTCCACGATATCAAAATTTTCATCTTGAAAATGTTCATAGGGGGGACCATATCGATTTTTGGGTTTTTAGCTGTTCTTACAACTGCCACAGCGGCACTATTAGACCTACATACGACTTCTGAACACCTGTGGTGGTGTTTTCGTATCTGTATTTATCAAATCAGATACACTGGGGACAATTCCACGACATCGAAATTTTCATCTTGAAAATGTTCATAGGGAGGACCATATCGATTTTTGGGTTTTTAGCTGTTCTTACAACTGCCACAGCGGCACTATTAGACCTACATACGACTTCTGAACACCTGTGGTGGTGTTTTCGTATCTGTATTTATCAAATCAGATACACTGGGGACAATTCCACGACATCGAAATTTTCATCTTGAAAATGTTCATAGGGGGGACCATATCGATTTTTGGGTTTTTAGCTGTTCTTACAACTGCCACAGCGGCACTATTAGACCTACATACGACTTCTGTACACCTGTGGTGGTGTTTTCGTATCTGTATTTATCAAATCAGATACACTGGGGACAATTCCACGACATCGAAATTTTCATCTTGAAAATGTTCATAGGGGGGACCATATCGATTTTTGGGTTTTTAGCTGTTCTTACAACTGCCACAGCGGCGCTATTAGACCTACATACGACTTCTGTACACCTGTGGTGGTGTTTTCGTATCTGTATTTATCAAATCAGATACACTGGGGACAATTCCACGACATCGAAATTTTCATCTTGAAAATGTTCATAGGGGGGACCATATCGATTTTCGGGTTTTTAGCTGTTCTTACAACTGTTTTCGTATCTGTATTTATCAAATCAGATACACTGGGGACAATTCCACGACATCGAAATTTTCATCTTGAAAATGTTCATAGGGGGGACCATATCGATTTTTGGGTTTTTAGCTGTTCTTACAACTGCCACAGCGGCACTATTAGACCTACATACGACTTCTGAACACCTGTGGTGGTGTTTTCGTATCTGTATTTATCAAATCAGATACACTGGGAACAATTCCACGACATCGAAATTTTCATCTTGAAAATGTTCATAGGGGGGACCATATCGATTTTTGGGTTTTTAGCTGTTCTTACAACTGCCACAGCGGCACTATTAGACCTACATACGACTTCTGAACACCTGTGGTGGTGTTTTCGTATCTGTATTTATCAAATCAGATACACTGGGGACAATTCCACGACATCGAAATTTTCATCTTGAAAATGTTCATAGGGGGGACCATATCGATTTTCGGGTTTTTAGCTGTTCTTACAACTGCCACAGCGGCACTATTAGACCTACATACGACTTCTGAACACCTGTGGTGGTGTTTTCGTATCTGTATTTATCAAATCAGATACACTGGGGACAATTCCACGACATCGAAATTTTCATCTTGAAAATGTTCATAGGGGGGACCATATCGATTTTTGGGTTTTTAGCTGTTCTTACAACTGCCACAGCGGCACTATTAGACCTACATACGACTTCTGTACACCTGTGGTGGTGTTTTCGTATCTGTATTTATCAAATCAGATACACTGGGGACAATTCCACGACATCGAAATTTTCATCTTGAAATTGTTCATAGGGGGGACCATATCGATTTTTGGGTTTTTAGCTGTTCTTACAACTGCCACAGCGGCGCTATTAGACCTACATACGACTTCTGTACACCTGTGGTGGTGTTTTCGTATCTGTATTTATCAAATCAGATACACTGGGGACAATTCCACGGCATCGAAATTTTCATCTTGAAAATGTTCATAGGGGGGACCATATCGATTTTTGGGTTTTTAGCTGTTCTTACAACTGCCACAGCGGCACTATTAGACCTACATACGACTTCTGTACACCTGTGGTGGTGTTTTCGTATCTGTATTTATCAAATCAGATACACTGGGGACAATTCCACGACATCGAAATTTTCATCTTGAAAATGTTCATAGGGGGGACCATATCGATTTTTGGGTTTTTAGCTGTTCTTACAACTGCCACAGCGGCGCTATTAGACCTACATACGACTTCTGTACACCTGTGGTGGTGTTTTCGTATCTGTATTTATCAAATCAGATACACTGGGGACAATTCCACGACATCGAAATTTTCATCTTGAAAATATTCATAGGGGGGACCATATCGATCTTCGGGTTTTTAGCTGTTCTTACAACTGCCACAGCGGCACTATTAGACCTACATACGACTTCTGAACACCTGTGGTGGTGTTTTCGTATCTGTATTTATCAAATCAGATACACTGGGGACAATTCCACGACATCGAAATTTTCATCTTGAAAATGTTCATAGGGGGGACCATATCGATTTTTGGGTTTTTAGCTGTTCTTACAACTGCCACAGCGGCACTATTAGACCTACATACGACTTCTGAACACCTGTGGTGGTGTTTTCGTATCTGTATTTATCAAATCAGATACACTGGGAACAATTCCACGACATCGAAATTTTCATCTTGAAAATGTTCATAGGGGGGACCATATCGATTTTTGGGTTTTTAGCTGTTCTTACAACTGCCACAGCGGCGCTATTAGACCTACATACGACTTCTGTACACCTGTGGTGGTGTTTTCGTATCTGTATTTATCAAATCAGATACACTGGGGACAATTCCACGACATCGAAATTTTCATCTTGAAAATGTTCATAGAGGGGACCATATCGATTTTTGGGTTTTTAGCTGTTCTTACAACTGCCACAGCGGCACTATTAGACCTACTTACGACTTCTGAACACCTGTGGTGGTGTTTTCGTATCTGTATTTATCAAATCAGATACACTGGGAACAATTCCACGACATCGAAATTTTCATCTTGAAAATGTTCATAGGGGGGACCATATCGATTTTTGGGTTTTTAGCTGTTCTTACAACTGCCACAGCGGCACTATTAGACCTACATACGACTTCTGAACACCTGTGGTGGTGTTTTCGTATCTGTATTTATCAAATGAGATACACTGGGGACAATTCCACGACATCGAAATTTTCATCTTGAAAATGTTCATAGGGGGGACCATATCGATTTTTGGGTTTTTAGCTGTTCTTACAACTGCCACAGCGGCACTATTAGACCTACATACGACTTCTGTACAACTGTGGTGGTGTTTTCGTATCTGTATTTATCAAATCAGATACACTGGGGACAATTCCACGACATCGAAATTTTCATCTTGAAAATGTTCATAGGGGGGACCATATCGATTTTTGGGTTTTTAGCTGTTCTTACAACTGCCACAGCGGCACTATTAGACCTACATACGACTTCTGAACACCTGTGGTGGTGTTTTCGTATCTGTATTTATCAAATCAGATACACTGGGAACAATTCCACGACATCGAAATTTTCATCTTGAAAATATTCATAGGGGGGACCGTATCGATTTTTGGGTTTTTAGCTGTTCTTACAACTGCCACAGCGGCGCTATTAGACCTACATACGACTTCTGTACACCTGTGGTGGTGTTTTCGTATCTGTATTTATCAAATCAGATACACTGGGGACAATTCCACGACATCGAAATTTTCATCTTGAAAATATTCATAGGGGGGACCATATCGATCTTCGGGTTTTTAGCTGTTCTTACAACTGCCACAGCGGCACTATTAGACCTACATACGACTTCTGAACACCTGTGGTGGTGTTTTCGTATCTGTATTTATCAAATCAGATACACTGGGGACAATTCCACGACATCGAAATTTTCATCTTGAAAATGTTCATAGGGGGGACCATATCGATTTTTGGGTTTTTAGCTGTTCTTACAACTGCCACAGCGGCACTATTAGACCTACATACGACTTCTGAACACCTGTGGTGGTGTTTTCGTATCTGTATTTATCAAATCAGATACACTGGGAACAATTCCACGACATCGAAATTTTCATCTTGAAAATGTTCATAGGGGGGACCATATCGATTTTTGGGTTTTTAGCTGTTCTTACAACTGCCACAGCGGCGCTATTAGACCTACATACGACTTCTGTACACCTGTGGTGGTGTTTTCGTATCTGTATTTATCAAATCAGATACACTGGGGACAATTCCACGACATCGAAATTTTCATCTTGAAAATGTTCATAGAGGGGACCATATCGATTTTTGGGTTTTTAGCTGTTCTTACAACTGCCACAGCGGCACTATTAGACCTACTTACGACTTCTGAACACCTGTGGTGGTGTTTTCGTATCTGTATTTATCAAATCAGATACACTGGGAACAATTCCACGACATCGAAATTTTCATCTTGAAAATGTTCATAGGGGGGACCATATCGATTTTTGGGTTTTTAGCTGTTCTTACAACTGCCACAGCGGCACTATTAGACCTACATACGACTTCTGAACACCTGTGGTGGTGTTTTCGTATCTGTATTTATCAAATGAGATACACTGGGGACAATTCCACGACATCGAAATTTTCATCTTGAAAATGTTCATAGGGGGGACCATATCGATTTTTGGGTTTTTAGCTGTTCTTACAACTGCCACAGCGGCACTATTAGACCTACATACGACTTCTGAACACCTGTGGTGGTGTTTTCGTATCTGTATTTATCAAATCAGATACACTGGGGACAATTCCACGACATCGAAATTTTCATCTTGAAAATGTTCATAGGGGGGACCATATCGATTTTTGGGTTTTTAGCTGTTCTTACAACTGCCACAGCGGCACTATTAGACCTACATACGACTTCTGTACACCTGTGGTGGTGTTTTCGTATCTGTATTTATCAAATCAGATACACTGGGGACAATTCCACGACATCGAAATTTTCATCTTGAAAATGTTCATAGGGGGGACCATATCGATTTTTGGGTTTTTAGCTGTTCTTACAACTGCCACAGCGGCGCTATTAGACCTACATACGACTTCTGTACACCTGTGGTGGTGTTTTCGTATCTGTATTTATCAAATCAGATACACTGGGGACAATTCCACGACATCGAAATTTTCATCTTGAAAATGTTCATAGGGGGGACCATATCGATTTTTGGGTTTTTAGCTGTTCTTACAATTGCCACAGCGGCACTATTAGACCTACATACGACTTCTGAACACCTGTGGTGGTGTTTTCGTATCTGTAGTTATCAAATCAGATACACTGGGGACAATTCCACGACATCAAAATTTTCATCTTGAAAATGTTCATAGGGGGGACCGTATCGATTTTTGGGTTTTTAGCTGTTCTTACAACTGCCACAGCGGCACTATTAGACCTACATACGACTTCTGAACACCTGTGGTGGTGTTTTCGTATCTGTATTTATCAAATCAGATACACTGGGAACAATTCCACGACATCGAAATTTTCATCTTGAAAATGTTCATAGGGGGGACCATATCGATTTTTGGGTTTTTAGCTGTTCTTACAACTGCCACAGCGGCACTATTAGACCTACATACGACTCCTGAACACCTGTGGTGGTGTTTTCGTATCTGTATTTATCAAATCAGATACACTGGGAACAATTCCACGACATCGAAATTTTCATCTTGAAAATGTTCATAGGGGGGACCATATCGATTTTTGGGTTTTTAGCTGTTCTTACAACTGCCACAGCGGCACTATTAGACCTACATACGACTTCTGAACACCTGTGGTGGTGTTTTCGTATCTGTATTTATCAAATCAGATACACTGGGAACAATTCCACGACATCGAAATTTTCATCTTGAAAATGTTCATAGGGGGACCATATCGATTTTTGGGTTTTTAGCTGTTCTTACAACTGCCACAGCGGCACTATTAGACCTACATACGACTTCTGAACACCTGTGGTGGTGTTTTCGTATCTGTATTTATCAAATCAGATACACTGGGAACAATTCCACGACATCGAAATTTTCATCTTGAAAATGTTCATAGAGGGGACCATATCGATTTTTGGGTTTTTAGCTGTTCTTACAACTGCCACAGCGGCGCTATTAGACCTACATACGACTTCTGTACACCTGTGGTGGTGTTTTCGTATCTGTATTTATCAAATCAGATACACTGGGGACAATTCCACGACATCGAAATTTTCATCTTGAAAATGTTCATAGGGGGGACCATATCGATTTTCGGGTTTTTAGCTGTTCTTACAACTGCCACAGCGGCACTATTAGACCTACATACGACTTCTGAACACCTGTGGTGGTGTTTTCGTATCTGTATTTATCAAATCAGATACACTGGGGACAATTCCACGACATCGAAATTTTCATCTTGAAAATGTTCATAGGGGGGACCATATCGATTTTTGGGTTTTTAGCTGTTCTTACAACTGCCACAGCGGCACTATTAGACCTACATACGACTTCTGAACACCTGTGGTTGTGTTTTCGTATCTGTATTTATCAAATCAGATACACTGGGGACAATTCCACGACATCGAAATTTTCATCTTGAAAATGTTCATAGGGGGGACCATATCGATTTTTGGGTTTTTAGCTGTTCTTACAACTGCCACAGCGGCACTATTAGACCTACATACGACTTCTGTACACCTGTGGTGGTGTTTTCGTATCTGTATTTATCAAATCAGATACACTGGGGACAATTCCACGACATCGAAATTTTCATCTTGAAAATGTTCATAGGGGGGACCATATCGATTTTTGGGTTTTTAGCTGTTCTTACAACTGCCACAGCGGCGCTATTAGACCTACATACGACTTCTGTACACCTGTGGTGGTGTTTTCGTATCTGTATTTATCAAATCAGATACACTGGGGACAATTCCACGGCATCGAAATTTTCATCTTGAAAATGTTCATAGGGGGGACCATATCGATTTTTGGGTTTTTAGCTGTTCTTACAACTGCCACAGCGGCACTATTAGACCTACATACGACTTCTGTACACCTGTGGTGGTGTTTTCGTATCTGTATTTATCAAATCAGATACACTGGGGACAATTCCACGACATCGAAATTTTCATCTTGAAAATGTTCATAGGGGGGACCATATCGATTTTTGGGTTTTTAGCTGTTCTTACAACTGCCACAGCGGCACTATTAGACCTACATACGACTTCTGAACACCTGTGGTGGTGTTTTCGTATCTGTATTTATCAAATCAGATACACTGGGGACAATTCCACGACATCGAAATTTTCATCTTGAAAATGTTCATAGGGGGGACCATATCGATCTTCGGGTTTTTAGCTGTTCTTACAACTGCCACAGCGGCACTATTAGACCTACATACGACTTCTGAACACCTGTGGTGGTGTTTTCGTATCTGTATTTATCAAATCAGATACACTGGGGACAATTCCACGACATCGAAATTTTCATCTTGAAAATGTTCATAGGGGGGACCATATCGATTTTTGGGTTTTTAGCTGTTCTTACAACTGCCACAGCGGCACTATTAGACCTACATACGACTTCTGAACACCTGTGGTGGTGTTTTCGTATCTGTATTTATCAAATCAGATACACTGGGAACAATTCCACGACATCGAAATTTTCATCTTGAAAATGTTCATAGGGGGGACCATATCGATTTTTGGGTTTTTAGCTGTTCTTACAACTGCCACAGCGGCGCTATTAGACCTACATACGACTTCTGTACACCTGTGGTGGTGTTTTCGTATCTGTATTTATCAAATCAGATACACTGGGGACAATTCCACGACATAGAAATTTTCATCTTGAAAATGTTCATAGGGGGGACCATATCGATTTTTGGGTTTTTAGCTGTTCTTACAACTGCCACAGCGGCACTATTAGACCTACATACGACTTCTGAACACCTGTGGTGGTGTTTTCGTATCTGTATTTATCAAATCAGATACACTGGGGACAATTCCACGACATCGAAATTTTCATCTTGAAAATGTTCATAGGGGGGACCATATCGATTTTTGGGTTTTTAGCTGTTCTTACAACTGCCACAGCGGCACTATTAGACCTACATACGACTTCTGTACAACTGTGGTGGTGTTTTCGTATCTGTATTTATCAAATCAGATACACTGGGGACAATTCCACGACATCGAAATTTTCATCTTGAAAATGTTCATAGGGGGGACCATATCGATTTTTGGGTTTTTAGCTGTTCTTACAACTGCCACAGCGGCACTATTAGACCTACATACGACTTCTGAACACCTGTGGTGGTGTTTTCGTATCTGTATTTATCAAATGAGATACACTGGGGACAATTCCACGACATCGAAATTTTCATCTTGAAAATGTTCATAGGGGGGACCATATCGATTTTTGGGTTTTTAGCTGTTCTTACAACTGCCACAGCGGCACTATTAGACCTACATACGACTTCTGTACAACTGTGGTGGTGTTTTCGTATCTGTATTTATCAAATCAGATACACTGGGGACAATTCCACGACATCGAAATTTTCATCTTGAAAATGTTCATACGGGGGACCATATCGATTTTTGGGTTTTTAGCTGTTCTTACAACTGCCACAGCGGCACTATTAGACCTACATACGACTTCTGTACAACTGTGGTGGTGTTTTCGTATCTGTATTTATCAAATCAGATACACTGGGGACAATTCCACGACATCGAAATTTTCATCTTGAAAATGTTCATAGGGGGGACCATATCGATTTTTGGGTTTTTAGCTGTTCTTACAACTGCCACAGCGGCACTATTAGACCTACATACGACTTCTGTACACCTGTGGTGGTGTTTTCGTATCTGTATTTATCAAATCAGATACACTGGGGACAATTCCACGACATCGAAATTTTCATCTTGAAAATGTTCATAGGGGGGACCATATCAATTTTTGGGTTTTTAGCTGTTCTTACAACTGCCACAGCGGCGCTATTAGACCTACATACGACTTCTGTACACCTGTGGTGGTGTTTTCGTATCTGTATTTATCAAATCAGATACACTGGGGACAATTCCACGACATCGAAATTTTCATCTTGAAAATGTTCATAGGGGGGACCATATCGATTTTTGGGTTTTTAGCTGTTCTTACAACTGCCACAGCGGCACTATTAGACCTACATACGACTTCTGTACAACTGTGGTGGTGTTTTCGTATCTGTATTTATCAAATCAGATACACTGGGGACAATTCCACGACATCGAAATTTTCATCTTGAAAATGTTCATAGGGGGGACCATATCGATTTTTGGGTTTTTAGCTGTTCTTACAACTGCCACAGCGGCACTATTAGACCTACATACGACTTCTGAACACCTGTGGTGGTGTTTTCGTATCTGTATTTATCAAATGAGATACACTGGGGACAATTCCACGACATCGAAATTTTCATCTTGAAAATGTTCATAGGGGGGACCATATCGATTTTTGGGTTTTTAGCTGTTCTTACAACTGCCACAGCGGCACTATTAGACCTACATACGACTTCTGTACAACTGTGGTGGTGTTTTCGTATCTGTATTTATCAAATCAGATACACTGGGGACAATTCCACGACATCGAAATTTTCATCTTGAAAATGTTCATACGGGGGACCATATCGATTTTTGGGTTTTTAGCTGTTCTTACAACTGCCACAGCGGCACTATTAGACCTACATACGACTTCTGTACAACTGTGGTGGTGTTTTCGTATCTGTATTTATCAAATCAGATACACTGGGGACAATTCCACGACATCGAAATTTTCATCTTGAAAATGTTCATAGGGGGGACCATATCGATTTTTGGGTTTTTAGCTGTTCTTACAACTGCCACAGCGGCACTATTAGACCTACATACGACTTCTGTACACCTGTGGTGGTGTTTTCGTATCTGTATTTATCAAATCAGATACACTGGGGACAATTCCACGACATCGAAATTTTCATCTTGAAAATGTTCATAGGGGGGACCATATCGATTTTTGGGTTTTTAGCTGTTCTTACAACTGCCACAGCGGCGCTATTAGACCTACATACGACTTCTGTACACCTGTGGTGGTGTTTTCGTATCTGTATTTATCAAATCAGATACACTGGGGACAATTCCACGACATCGAAATTTTCATCTTGAAAATGTTCATAGGGGGGACCATATCGATTTTTGGGTTTTTAGCTGTTCTTACAATTGCCACAGCGGCACTATTAGACCTACATACGACTTCTGAACACCTGTGGTGGTGTTTTCGTATCTGTAGTTATCAAATCAGATACACTGGGGACAATTCCACGACATCAAAATTTTCATCTTGAAAATGTTCATAGGGGGGACCGTATCGATTTTTGGGTTTTTAGCTGTTCTTACAACTGCCACAGCGGCACTATTAGACCTACATACGACTTCTGAACACCTGTGGTGGTGTTTTCGTATCTGTATTTATCAAATCAGATACACTGGGAACAATTCCACGACATCGAAATTTTCATCTTGAAAATGTTCATAGGGGGGACCATATCGATTTTTGGGTTTTTAGCTGTTCTTACAACTGCCACAGCGGCACTATTAGACCTACATACGACTCCTGAACACCTGTGGTGGTGTTTTCGTATCTGTATTTATCAAATCAGATACACTGGGAACAATTCCACGACATCGAAATTTTCATCTTGAAAATGTTCATAGGGGGGACCATATCGATTTTTGGGTTTTTAGCTGTTCTTACAACTGCCACAGCGGCACTATTAGACCTACATACGACTTCTGAACACCTGTGGTGGTGTTTTCGTATCTGTATTTATCAAATCAGATACACTGGGAACAATTCCACGACATCGAAATTTTCATCTTGAAAATGTTCATAGGGGGGACCATATCGATTTTTGGGTTTTTAGCTGTTCTTACAACTGCCACAGCGGCGCTATTAGACCTACATACGACTTCTGTACACCTGTGGTGGTGTTTTCGTATCTGTATTTATCAAATCAGATACACTGGGGACAATTCCACGACATCGAAATTTTCATCTTGAAAATGTTCATAGGGGGGACCATATCGATTTTCGGGTTTTTGGCTGTTCTTACAACTGCCACAGCGGCACTATTAGACCTACATACGACTTCTGAACACCTGTGGTGGTGTTTTCGTATCTGTATTTATCAAATCAGATACACTGGGGACAATTCCACGACATCAAAATTTTCATCTTGAAAATGTTCATAGGGGGGACCATATCGATTTTTGGGTTTTTAGCTGTTCTTACAACTGCCACAGCGGCACTATTAGACCTACATACGACTTCTGAACACCTGTGGTGGTGTTTTCGTATCTGTATTTATCAAATCAGATACACTGGGAACAATTCCACGACATCGAAATTTTCATCTTGAAAATGTTCATAGGGGGGACCATATCGATTTTTGGGTTTTTAGCTGTTCTTACAACTGCCACAGCGGCACTATTAGACCTACATACGACTTCTGTACAACTGTGGTGGTGTTTTCGTGTCTGTATTTATCAAATCAGATACACTGGGGACAATTCCACGACATCGAAATTTTCATCTTGAAAATGTTCATAGGGGGGACCATATCGATTTTTGGGTTTTTAGCTGTTCTTACAACTGCCACAGCGGCGCTATTAGACCTACATACGACTTCTGTACACCTGTGGTGGTGTTTTCGTATCTGTATTTATCAAATCAGATACACTGGGGACAATTCCACGACATCGAAATTTTCATCTTGAAAATGTTCATAGAGGGGACCATATCGATTTTTGGGTTTTTAGCTGTTCTTACAACTGCCACAGCGGCACTATTAGACCTACTTACGACTTCTGAACACCTGTGGTGGTGTTTTCGTATCTGTATTTATCAAATCAGATACACTGGGAACAATTCCACGACATCGAAATTTTCATCTTGAAAATGTTCATAGGGGGGACCATATCGATTTTTGGGTTTTTAGCTGTTCTTACAACTGCCACAGCGGCACTATTAGACCTACATACGACTTCTGAACACCTGTGGTGGTGTTTTCGTATCTGTATTTATCAAATGAGATACACTGGGGACAATTCCACGACATCGAAATTTTCATCTTGAAAATGTTCATAGGGGGGACCATATCGATTTTTGGGTTTTTAGCTGTTCTTACAACTGCCACAGCGGCACTATTAGACCTACATACGACTTCTGTACAACTGTGGTGGTGTTTTCGTATCTGTATTTATCAAATCAGATACACTGGGGACAATTCCACGACATCGAAATTTTCATCTTGAAAATGTTCATAGGGGGGACCATATCGATTTTTGGGTTTTTAGCTGTTCTTACAACTGCCACAGCGGCACTATTAGACCTACATACGACTTCTGAACACCTGTGGTGGTGTTTTCGTATCTGTATTTATCAAATCAGATACACTGGGGACAATTCCACGACATCGAAATTTTCATCTTGAAAATGTTCATAGGGGGGACCATATCGATTTTTGGGTTTTTAGCTGTTCTTACAACTGCCACAGCGGCACTATTAGACCTACATACGACTTCTGTACACCTGTGGTGGTGTTTTCGTATCTGTATTTATCAAATCAGATACACTGGGGACAATTCCACGACATCGAAATTTTCATCTTGAAAATGTTCATAGGGGGGACCATATCGATTTTTGGGTTTTTAGCTGTTCTTACAACTGCCACAGCGGCGCTATTAGACCTACATACGACTTCTGTACACCTGTGGTGGTGTTTTCGTATCTGTATTTATCAAATCAGATACACTGGGGACAATTCCACGACATCGAAATTTTCATCTTGAAAATGTTCATAGGGGGGACCTTATCGATTTTTGGGTTTTTAGCTGTTCTTACAATTGCCACAGCGGCACTATTAGACCTACATACGACTTCTGAACACCTGTGGTGGTGTTTTCGTATCTGTAGTTATCAAATCAGATACACTGGGGACAATTCCACGACATCAAAATTTTCATCTTGAAAATGTTCATAGGGGGGACCGTATCGATTTTTGGGTTTTTAGCTGTTCTTACAACTGCCACAGCGGCACTATTAGACCTACATACGACTTCTGAACACCTGTGGTGGTGTTTTCGTATCTGTATTTATCAAATCAGATACACTGGGAACCATTCCACGACATCGAAATTTTCATCTTGAAAATGTTCATAGGGGGGACCATATCGATTTTTGGGTTTTTAGCTGTTCTTACAACTGCCACAGCGGCACTATTAGACCTACATACGACTCCTGAACACCTGTGGTGCTGTTTTCGTATCTGTATTTATCAAATCAGATACACTGGGAACAATTCCACGACATCGAAATTTTCATCTTGAAAATGTTCATAGGGGGGACCATATCGATTTTTGGGTTTTTAGCTGTTCTTACAACTGCCACAGCGGCACTATTAGACCTACATACGACTTCTGAACACCTGTGGTGGTGTTTTCGTATCTGTATTTATCAAATCAGATACACTGGGAACAATTCCACGACATCGAAATTTTCATCTTGAAAATGTTCATAGGGGGGACCATATCGATTTTTGGGTTTTTAGCTGTTCTTACAACTGCCACAGCGGCGCTATTAGACCTACATACGACTTCTGTACACCTGTGGTGGTGTTTTCGTATCTGTATTTATCAAATCAGATACACTGGGGACAATTCCACGACATCGAAATTTTCATCTTGAAAATGTTCATAGGGGGGACCATATCGATTTTCGGGTTTTTGGCTGTTCTTACAACTGCCACAGCGGCACTATTAGACCTACATACGACTTCTGAACACCTGTGGTGGTGTTTTCGTATCTGTATTTATCAAATCAGATACACTGGGGACAATTCCACGACATCAAAATTTTCATCTTGAAAATGTTCATAGGGGGGACCATATCGATTTTTGGGTTTTTAGCTGTTCTTACAACTGCCACAGCGGCACTATTAGACCTACATACGACTTCTGAACACCTGTGGTGGTGTTTTCGTATCTGTATTTATCAAATCAGATACACTGGGAACAATTCCACGACATCGAAATTTTCATCTTGAAAATGTTCATAGGGGGGACCATATCGATTTTTGGGTTTATAGCTGTTCTTACAACTGCCACAGCGGCACAATTAGACCTACATACGACTTCTGAACACCTGTGGTGGTGTTTTCGTATCTGTATTTATCAAATCAGATACACTGGGGACAATTCCACGACATCGAAATTTTCATCTTGAAAATGTTCATAGGGGGGACCATATCGATTTTTGGGTTTTTAGCTGTTCTTACAACTGCCACAGCGGCACTATTAGACCTACATACGACTCCTGTACAACTGTGGTGGTGTTTTCGTATCTGTATTTATCAAATCAGATACACTGGGGACAAATCCACGACATCGAAATTTTCATCTTGAAAATGTTCATAGGGGGGACCATATCGATTTTTGGGTTTTTAGCTGTTCTTACAACTGCCACAGCGGCACTATTAGACCTACATACGACTTCTGAACACCTGTGGTGGTGTTTTCGTATCTGTATTTATCAAATCAGATACACTGGGGACAATTCCACGACATCGAAATTTTCATCTTGAAAATGTTCATAGGGGGGACCATATCGATTTTTGGGTTTTTAGCTGTTCTTACAACTGCCACAGCGGCACTATTAGACCTACATACGACTTCTGAACACCTGTGGTGGTGTTTTCGTATCTGTATTTATCAAATCAGATACACTGGGGACAATTCCACGACATCGAAATTTTCATCTTGAAAATGTTCATAGGGGGGACCATATCGATTTTTGGGTTTTTAGCTGTTCTTACAACTGCCACAGCGGCACTATTAGACCTACATACGACTTCTGTACAGCTGTGGTGGTGTTTTCGTATCTGTATTTATCAAATCAGATACACTGGGGACAATTCCACGACATCGAAATTTTCATCTTGAAAATGTTCATAGGGGGGACCATATCGATTTTTGGGTTTTTAGCTGTTCTTACAACTGCCACAGCGGCACTATTAGACCTACATACGACTTCTGTACACCTGTGGTGGTGTTTTCGTATCTGTATTTATCAAATCAGATACACTGGGGACAATTCCACGACATCGAAATTTTCATCTTGAAAATGTTCATAGGGGGGACCATATCGATTTTTGGGTTTTTAGCTGTTCTTACAACTGCCACAGCGGCACTATTAGACCTACATACGACTTCTGTACAACTGTGGTGGTGTTTTCGTATCTGTATTTATCAAATCAGATACACTGGGGACAATTCCACGACATCGAAATTTTCATCTTGAAAATGTTCATAGGGGGGACCATATCGATTTTTGGGTTTTTAGCTGTTCTTACAACTGCCACAGCGGCACTATTAGACCTACATACGACTTCTGAACACCTGTGGTGGTGTTTTCGTATCTGTATTTATCAAATCAGATACACTGGGAACAATTCCACGACATCGAAATTTTCATCTTGAAAATGTTCATAGGGGAGACCATATCGATTTTTGGGTTTTTAGCTGTTCTTACAACTGCCACAGCGGCACTATTAGACCTACATACGACTTCTGAACACCTGTGGTGGTGTTTTCGTATCTGTATTTATCAAATCAGATACACTGGGGACAATTCCACGACATCGAAATTTTTATCTTGAAAATGTTCATAGGGGGGACCATATCGATTTTTGGGGTTTTAGCTGTTCTTACAACTGCC
Organism: Eristalis pertinax; assembly: GCA_907269125.1. Taxonomy (NCBI): domain Eukaryota; kingdom Metazoa; phylum Arthropoda; class Insecta; order Diptera; family Syrphidae; genus Eristalis; species Eristalis pertinax. The sequence continues at coordinate 32,699 of CAJSMF010000060.1, forward strand.
ACAGCGGCACTATTAGACCTACATACGACTTCTGTACACCTGTGGTGGTGTTTTCGTATCTGTATTTATCAAATCAGATACACTGGGGACAATTCCACGACATCGAAATTTTCATCTTGAAAATGTTCATAGGAGGGACCATATCGATTTTTGGGTTTTTAGCTGTTCTTACAACTGCCACAGCGGCACTATTAGACCTACATACGACTTCTGTACACCTGTGGTGGTGTTTTCGTATCTGTATTTATCAAATCAGATACACTGGGGACAATTCCACGACATCGAAATTTTCATCTTGAAAATGTTCATAGGGGGGACCATATCGATTTTTGGGTTTTTAGCTGTTCTTACAACTGCCACAGCGGCACTATTAGACCTACATACGACTTCTGTACAACTGTGGTGGTGTTTTCGTATCTGTATTTATCAAATCAGATACACTGGGGACAATTCCACGACATCGAAATTTTCATCTTGAAAATGTTCATAGGGGGGACCATATCGATTTTTGGGTTTTTAGCTGTTCTTACAACTGCCACAGCGGCACTATTAGACCTACATACGACTTCTGAACACCTGTGGTGGTGTTTTCGTATCTGTATTTATCAAATCAGATACACTGGGGACAATTCCACGACATCAAAATTTTCATCTTGAAAATGATCATAGGGGGGACCATATCGATTTTTGGGTTTTTAGCTGTTCTTACAACTGCCACAGCGGCACTATTAGACCTACATACGACTTCTGAACAACTGTGGTGGTGTTTTCGTATCTGTATTTATCAAATCAGTTACACTGGGAACAATTCCACGACATCGAAATTTTCATCTTGAAAATGTTCATAGGGGGGACCATATCGATTTTTGGGTTTTTAGCTGTTCTTACAACTGCCACAGCGGCACTATTAGACCTACATACGACTTCTGAACACCTGTGGTGGTGTTTTCGTATCTGTATTTATCAAATCAGATACACTGGGGACAATTCCACGACATCAAAATTTTCATCTTGAAAATGTTCATAGGGGGGACCATATCGATTTTTGGGTTTTTAGCTGTTCTTACAACTGCCACAGCGGCACTATTAGACCTACATACGACTTCTGAACACCTGTGGTGGTGTTTTCGTATCTGTGTTTATCAAATCAGATACACTGGGAACAATTCCACGACATCGAAATTTTCATCTTGAAAATGTTCATAGGGGGGACCATATCGATTTTTGGGTTTTTAGCTGTTCTTACAACTGCCACAGCGGCGCTATTAGACCTACATACGACTTCTGTACACCTGTGGTGGTGTTTTCGTATCTGTATTTATCAAATCAGATACACTGGGGACAATTGCACGACATCGAAATTTTCATCTTGAAAATGTTCATAGGAGGGACCATATCGATTTTTGGGTTTTTAGCTGTTCTTACAACTGCCACAGCGGCACTATTAGACCTACATACGACTTCTGTACACCTGTGGTGGTGTTTTCGTATCTGTATTTATCAAATCAGATACACTGGGGACAATTCCACGACATCGAAATTTTCATCTTGAAAATGTTCATAGGAGGGACCATATCGATTTTTGGGTTTTTAGCTGTTCTTACAACTGCCACAGCGGCACTATTAGACCTACATACGACTTCTGTACACCTGTGGTGGTGTTTTCGTATCTGTATTTATCAAATCAGATACACTGGGGACAATTCCACGACAACGAAATTTTCATCTTGAAAATGTTCATAGGGGGGACCATATCGATTTTTGGGTTTTTAGCTGTTCTTACAACTGCCACAGCGGCACTATTAGACCTACATACGACTTCTGTACACCTGTGGTGGTGTTTTCGTATCTGTATTTATCAAATCAGATACACTGGGGACAATTCCACGACATCGAAATTTTCATCTTGAAAATGTTCATAGGGGGGACCATATCGATTTTTGGGTTTTTAGCTGTTCTTACAACTGCCACAGCGGCACTATTAGACCTACATACGACTTCTGTACAACTGTGGTGGTGTTTTCGTATCTGTATTTATCAAATCAGATACACTGGGGACAATTCCACGACATCGAAATTTTCATCTTGAAAATGTTCATAGGGGGGACCATATCGATTTTTGGGTTTTTAGCTGTTCTTACAACTGCCACAGCGGCACTATTAGACCTACATACGACTTCTCAACACCTGTGGTGGTGTTTTCGTATCTGTATTTATCAAATCAGATACACTGGGAACAATTCCACGACATCGAAATTTTCATCTTGAAAATGTTCATAGGGGGGACCATATCGATTTTTGGGTTTTTAGCTGTTCTTACAACTGCCACAGCGGCACTATTAGACCTACATACGACTTCTGAACACCTGTGGTGGTGTTTTCGTATCTGTATTTATCAAATCAGATACACTGGGGACAATTCCACGACATCGAAATTTTCATCTTGAAAATGTTCATAGGGGGGACCATATCGATTTTTGGGTTTTTAGCTGTTCTTACAACTGCCACAGCGGCACTATTAGACCTACATACGACTTCTGAACACCTGTGGTGGTGTTTTCGTATCTGTATTTATCAAATCAGATACACTGGGGACAATTCCACGACATCAAAATTTTCATCTTGAAAATGTTCATAGGGGGGACCATATCGATTTTTGGGTTTTAAGCTGTTCTTACAACTGCCACGGCGGCACTATTAGACCTACATACGACTTCTGAACACCTGTGGTGGTGTTTTCGTATCTGTATTTATCAAATCAGATACACTGGGAACAATTCCACGACATCGAAATTTTCATCTTGAAAATGTTCATAGGGGGGACCATATCGATTTTTGGGTCTTTAGCTGTTCTTACAACTGCCACAGCGGCACTATTAGACCTACATACGACTTCTGAACACCTGTGGTGGTGTTTTCGTATCTGTATTTATCAAATCAGATACACTGGGGACAATTCCACGACATCAAAATTTTCATCTTGAAAATGTTCATAGGGGGGACCATATCGATTTTTGGGTTTTTAGCTGTTCTTACAACTGCCACAGCGGCACTATTAGACCTACATACGACTTCTGAACACCTGTGGTGGTGTTTTCGTATCTGTATTTATCAAATCAGATACACTGGGAACAATTCCACGACATCGAAATTTTCATCTTGAAAATGTTCATAGGGGGGACCATATCGATTTTTGGGTTTTTAGCTGTTCTTACAACTGCCACAGCGGCACTATTAGACCTACATACGACTTCTGTACACCTGTGGTGGTGTTTTCGTATCTGTATTTATCAAATCAGATACACTGGGGACAATTCCACGACATCGAAATTTTCATCTTGAAAATGTTCATAGGGGGGACCATATCGATTTTTGGGTTTTTAGCTGTTCTTACAACTGCCACAGCGGCACTATTAGACCTACATACGACTTCTGTACAACTGTGGTGGTGTTTTCGTATCTGTATTTATCAAATCAGATACACTGGGGACAATTCCACGACATCGAAATTTTCATCTTGAAAATGTTCATAGGGGGGACCATATCGATTTTTGGGTTTTTAGCTGTTCTTACAACTGCCACAGCGGCACTATTAGACCTACATACGACTTCTGAACACCTGTGGTGGTGTTTTCGTATCTGTATTTATCAAATCAGATACACTGGGGACAATTCCACGTCATCGAAATTTTCATCTTGAAAATGTTCATAGGGGGGACCATATCGATTTTTGGGTTTTTAGCTGTTCTTACAACTGCCACAGCGGCACTATTAGACCTACATACGACTTCTGTACAACTGTGGTGGTGTTTTCGTATCTGTATTTATCAAATCAGATACACTGGGGACAATTCCACGACATCGAAATTTTCATCTTGAAAATGTTCATAGGGGGGACCATATCGATTTTTGGGTTTTTAGCTGTTCTTACAACTGCCACAGCGGCACTATTAGACCTACATACGACTTCTGAACACCTGTGGTGGTGTTTTCGTATCTGTATTTATCAAATCAGATACACTGGGGACAATTCCACGACATCGAAATTTTCATCTTGAAAATGTTCATAGGGGGGACCATATCGATTTTTGGGTTTTTAGCTGTTCTTACAACTGCCACAGCGGCACTATTAGACCTACATACGACTTCTGTACACCTGTGGTGGTGTTTTCGTATCTGTATTTATCAAATCAGATACACTGGGGACAATTCCACGACATCGAAATTTTCATCTTGAAAATGTTCATAGGGCGGACCATATCGATTTTTGGGTTTTTAGCTGTTCTTACAACTGCCACAGCGGCGCTATTAGACCTACATACGACTTCTGTACACCTGTGGTGGTGTTTTCGTATCTGTATTTATCAAATCAGATACACTGGGGACAATTCCACGACATCGAAATTTTCATCTTGAAAATGTTCATAGGGGGGACCATATCGATTTTTGGGTTTTTAGCTGTTCTTACAACTGCCACAGCGGCGCTATTAGACCTACATACGACTTCTGTACACCTGTGGTGGTGTTTTCGTATCTGTATTTATCAAATCAGATACACTGGGGACAATTCCACGACATCGAAATTTTCATCTTGAAAATGTTCATAGGGGGGACCATATCGATTTTTGGGTTTTTAGCTGTTCTTACAACTGCCACAGCGTCACTATTAGACCTACATACGACTTCTGAACACCTGTGGTGGTGTTTTCGTATCTGTATTTATCAAATCAGATACACTGGGGACAATTCCACGACATCAAAATTTTCATCTTGAAAATGTTCATAGGGGGGACCATATCGATTTTTGGGTTTTTAGCTGTTCTTACAACTGCCACAGCGGCACTATTAGACCTACATACGACTTCTGAACACCTGTGGTGGTGTTTTCGTATCTGTATTTATCAAATCAGATACACTGGGGACAATTCCACGACATCGAAATTTTCATCTTGAAAATGTTCATAGGGGGGACCATATCGATTTTTGGGTTTTTAGCTGTTCTTACAACTGCCACAGCGGCACTATTAGATCTACATACGACTTCTGTACAACTGTGGTGGTGTTTTCGTATCTGTATTTATCAAATCAGATACACTGGGGACAATTCCACGACATCGAAATTTTCATCTTGAAAATGTTCATAGGGGGGACCATATCGATTTTTGGGTTTTTAGCTGTTCTTACAACTGCCACAGCGGCACTATTAGACCTACATACGACTTCTGAACACCTGTGGTGGTGTTTTCGTATCTGTATTTATCAAATCAGATACACTGGGGACAATTCCACGACATCAAAATTTTCATCTTGAAAATGTTCATAGGGGGGACCATATCGATTTTTGGGTTTTTAGCTGTTCTTACAACTGCCACAGCGGCACTATTAGACCTACATACGACTTCTGAACACCTGTGGTGGTGTTTTCGTATCTGTATTTATCAAATCAGATACACTGGGAACAATTCCACGACATCGAAATTTTCATCTTGAAAATGTTCATAGGGGGGACCATATCGATTTTTGGGTTTTTAGCTGTTCTTACAACTGCCACAGCGTCACTATTAGACCTACATACGACTTCTGAACACCTGTGGTGGTGTTTTCGTATCTGTATTTATCAAATCAGATACACTGGGGACAATTCCACGACATCGAAATTTTCATCTTGAAAATGTTCATAGGGGGGACCATATCGATTTTTGGGTTTTTAGCTGTTCTTACAACTGCCACAGCGGCACTATTAGACCTACATACGACTTCTGTACACCTGTGGTGGTGTTTTCGTATCTGTATTTATCAAATCAGATACACTGGGGACAATTCCACGACATCGAAATTTTCATCTTGAAAATGTTCATAGGGGGGACCATATCGATTTTTAGGTTTTTAGCTGTTCTTACAACTGCCACAGCGGCACTATTAGACCTACATACGACTTCTGTACAACTGTGGTGGTGTTTTCGTATCTGTATTTATCAAATCAGATACACTGGGGACAATTCCACGACATCGAAATTTTCATCTTGAAAATGTTCATAGGAGGGACCATATCGATTTTTGGGTTTTTAGCTGTTCTTACAACTGCCACAGCGGCACTATTAGACCTACATACGACTTCTGAACACCTGTGGTGGTGTTTTCGTATCTGTATTTATCAAATCAGATACACTGGGAACAATTCCACGACATCGAAATTTTCATCTTGAAAATGTTCATAGGGGGGACCATATCGATTTTTGGGTTTTTAGCTGTTCTTACAACTGCCACAGCGGCACTATTAGACCTACATACGACTTCTGAACACCTGTGGTGGTGTTTTCGTATCTGTATTTATCAAATCAGTTACACTGGGGACAATTCCACGACATCGAAATTTTCATCTTGAAAATGTTCATAGGGGGGACCATATCGATTTTTGGGTTTTTAGCTGTTCTTACAACTGCCACAGCGGCACTATTAGACCTACATACGACTTCTGTACACCTGTGGTGGTGTTTTCGTAACTGTATTTATCAAATCAGATACACTGGGGACAATTCCACGACATCGAAATTTTCATCTTGAAAATGTTCATAGGGGGGACCATATCGATTTTTGGGTTTTTAGCTGTTCTTACAACTGCCACAGCGGCACTATTAGACCTACATACGACTTCTGTACACCTGTGGTGGTGTTTTCGTATCTGTATTTATCAAATCAGATACACTGGGGACAATTCCACGACATCGAAATTTTCATCTTGAAAATGTTCATAGGGGGGACTATATCGATTTTTGGGTTTTTAGCTGTTATTACAACTGCCACAGCGGCACTATTAGACCTACATACGACTTCTGTACAACTGTGGTGGTGTTTTCGTATCTGTATTTATCAAATCAGATACACTGGGGACAATTCCACGACATCGAAATTTTCATCTTGAAAATGTTCATAGGGGGGACCATATCGATTTTTGGGTTTTTAGCTGTTCTTACAACTGCCACAGCGGCACTATTAGACCTACATACGACTTCTGAACACCTGTGGTGGTGTTTTCGTATCTGTATTTATCAAATCAGATACACTGGGGACAATTCCACGACATCAAAATTTTCATCTTGAAAATGTTCATAGGGGGGACCATATCGATTTTTGGGTTTTTAGCTGTTCTTACAACTGCCACAGCGGCACTATTAGACCTACATACGACTTCTGAACACCTGTGGTGGTGTTTTCGTATCTGTATTTATCAAATCAGATACACTGGGGACAATTCCACGACATCAAAATTTTCATCTTGAAAATGTTCATAGGGGGGACCATATCGATTTTTGGGTTTTTAGCTGTTCTTACAACTGCCACAGCGGCACTATTAGACCTACATACGACTTCTGTACACCTGTGGTGGTGTTTTCGTATCTGTATTTATCAAATCAGATACACTGGGGACAATTCCACGACATCGAAATTTTCATCTTGAAAATGTTCATAGGGGGGACCATATCGATTTTTGGGTTTTTAGCTGTTCTTTCAACTGCCACAGCGGCACTATTAGACCTACATACGACTTCTGAACACCTGTGGTGGTGTTTTCGTATCTGTATTTATCAAATCAGATACACTGGGAACAATTCCACGACATCGAAATTTTCATCTTGAAAATGTTAATAGGGGGGACCATATCGATTTTTGGGTTTTTAGCTGTTCTTACAACTGCCACAGCGGCACTATTAGACCTACATACGACTTCTGTACACCTGTGGTGGTGTTTTCGTATCTGTATTTATCAAATCAGATACACTGGGGACAATTCCACGACATCGAAATTTTCATCCTGAAAATGTTCATAGGGGGGACCATATCGATTTTTGGGTTTTTAGCTGTTCTTACAACTGCCACAGCGGCACTATTAGACCTACATACGACTTCTGAACACCTGTGGTGGTGTTTTCGTATCTGTGTTTATCAAATCAGATACACTGGGAACAATTCCACGACATCGAAATTTTCATCTTGAAAATGTTCATAGGGGGACCATATCGATTTTTGGGTTTTTAGCTGTTCTTACAACTGCCACAGCGGCACTATTAGACCTACATACGACTTCTGAACACCTGTGGTGGTGTTTTCGTATCTGTATTTATCAAATCAGATACACTGGGGACAATTCCACGACATCGAAATTTTCATCTTGAAAATGTTCATAGGGGGGACCATATCGATTTTTGGGTTTTTAGCTGTTATTACAACTGCCACAGCGGCACTATTAGACCTACATACGACTTCTGTACACCTGTGGTGGTGTTTTCGTATCTGTATTTATCAAATCAGATACACTGGGGACAATTCCACGACATCGAAATTTTCATCTTGAAAATGTTCATAGGGGGGACCATATCGATTTTTGGGTTTTTAGCTGTTCTTACAACTGCCACAGTGGCACTATTAGACCTACATACGACTTCTGAACACCTGTGGTGGTGTTTTCGTATCTGTATTTATCAAATCAGATACACTGGGGACAATTCCACGACATCAAAATTTTCATCTTGAAAATGTTCATAGGGGGGACCATATCGATTTTTGGGTTTTTAGCTGTTCTTACAACTGCCACAGCGGCACTATTAGACCTACATACGACTTCTGTACACCTGTGGTGGTGTTTTCGTATCTGTATTTATCAAATCAGATACACTGGGGACAATTCCACGACATCGAAATTTTCATCTTGAAAATGTTCATAGGGGGGACCATATCGATTTTTGGGTTTTTAGCTGTTCTTACAACTGCCACAGCGGCACTATTAGACCTACATACGACTTCTGTACAACTGTGGTGGTGTTTTCGTATCTGTATTTATCAAATCAGATACACTGGGGACAATTCCACGACATCGAAATTTTCATCTTGAAAATGTTCATAGGGGGGACCATATCGATTTTTGGGTTTTTAGCTGTTCTTACAACTGCCACAGCGGCACTATTAGACCTACATACGACTTCTGAACACCTGTGGTGGTGTTTTCGTATCTGTATTTATCAAATCAGATACACTGGGGACAATTCCACGACATCAAAATTTTCATCTTGAAAATGTTCATAGGGGGGACCATATCGATTTTTGGGTTTTTAGCTGTTCTTACAACTGCCACAGCGGCACTATTAGACCTACATACGACTTCTGTACACCTGTGGTGGTGTTTTCGTATCTGTATTTATCAAATCAGATACACTGGGGACAATTCCACGACATCGAAATTTTCATCTTGAAAATGTTCATAGGGGGGACCATATCGATTTTTGGGTTTTTAGCTGTTCTTACAACTGCCACAGCGGCACTATTAGACCTACATACGACTTCTGTACACCTGTGGTGGTGTTTTCGTATCTGTATTTATCAAATCAGATACACTGGGGACAATTCCACGACATCGAAATTTTCATCTTGAAAATGTTCATAGGGGGGACCATATCGATTTTTGGGTTTTTAGCTGTTCTTACAACTGCCACAGCGGCACTATTAGACCTACATACGACTTCTGTACAACTGTGGTGGTGTTTTCGTATCTGTATTTATCAAATCAGATACACTGGGAACAATTCCACGACATCGAAATTTTCATCTTGAAAATGTTCATAGGGGGGACCATATCGATTTTTGGGTTTTTAGCTGTTCTTACAACTGCCACAGCGGCACTATTAGACCTACATACGACTTCTGAACACCTGTGGTGGTGTTTTCGTATCTGTATTTATCAAATCAGATACACTGGGAACAATTCCACGACATCGAAATTTTCATCTTGAAAATGTTCATAGGGGGACCATATCGATTTTTGGGTTTTTAGCTGTTCTTACAACTGCCACAGCGGCACTATTAGACCTACATACGACTTCTGAACACCTGTGGTGGTGTTTTCGTATCTGTATTTATTAAATCAGATACACTGGGGACAATTCCACGACATCGAAATTTTCATCTTGAAAATGTTCATAGGGGGGACCATATCGATTTTTGGGTTTTTAGCTGTTCTTACAACTGCCACAGCGGCACTATTAGACCTACATACGACTTCTGTACACCTGTGGTGGTGTTTTCGTATCTGTATTTATCAAATCAGATACACTGGGGACAATTCCACGACATCGAAATTTTCATCTTGAAAATGTTCATAGGGGGGACCATATCGATTTTTGGGTTTTTAGCTGTTCTTACAACTGCCACAGCGGCACTATTAGACCTACATACGACTTCTGAACACCTGTGGTGGTGTTTTCGTATCTGTATTTATCAAATCAGATACACTGGGAACAATTCCACGACATCGAAATTTTCATCTTGAAAATGTTCATAGGGGGACCATATCGATTTTTGGGTTTTTAGCTGTTCTTACAACTGCCGCGGCACTATTAGACCTACATACGACTTCTGAACACCTGTGGTGGTGTTTTCGTATCTGTATTTATCAAATCAGATACACTGGGGACAATTCCACGACATCGAAATTTTCATCTTGAAAATGTTCATAGGGGGGACCATATCGATTTTTGGGTTTTTAGCTGTTCTTACAACTGCCACAGCGGCACTATTAGACCTACATACGACTTCTGAACACCTGTGGTGGTGTTTTCGTATCTGTATTTATCAAATCAGATACACTGGGGACAATTCCCCGACATCGAAATTTTCATCTTGAAAATGTTCATAGGGGGGACCATATCGATTTTTGGGTTTTTAGCTGTTCTTACAACTGCCACAGCGGCACTATTAGACCTACATACGACTTCTGAACACCTGTGGTGGTGTTTTCGTATCTGTATTTATCAAATCAGATACACTGGGAACAGTTCCACGACATCGAAATTTTCATCTTGAAAATGTTCATAGGGGGACCATATCGATTTTTGGGTTTTTAGCTGTTCTTACAACTGCCACAGCGGCACTATTAGACCTACATACGACTTCTGAACACCTGTGGTGGTGTTTTCGTATCTGTATTTATTAAATCAGATACACTGGGGACAATTCCACGACATCGAAATTTTCATCTTGAAAATGTTCATAGGGGGGACCATATCGATTTTTGGGTTTTTAGCTGTTCTTACAACTGCCACAGCGGCACTATTAGACCTACATACGACTTCTGTACACCTGTGGTGGTGTTTTCGTATCTGTATTTATCAAATCAGATACACTGGGGACAATTCCACGACATCGAAATTTTCATCTTGAAAATGTTCATAGGGGGGACCATATCGATTTTTGGGTTTTTAGCTGTTCTTACAACTGCCACAGCGGCACTATTAGACCTACATACGACTTCTGAACACCTGTGGTGGTGTTTTCGTATCTGTATTTATCAAATCAGATACACTGGGAACAATTCCACGACATCGAAATTTTCATCTTGAAAATGTTCATAGGGGGACCATATCGATTTTTGGGTTTTTAGCTGTTCTTACAACTGCCGCGGCACTATTAGACCTACATACGACTTCTGAACACCTGTGGTGGTGTTTTCGTATCTGTATTTATCAAATCAGATACACTGGGGACAATTCCACGACATCGAAATTTTCATCTTGAAAATGTTCATAGGGGGGACCATATCGATTTTTGGGTTTTTAGCTGTTCTTACAACTGCCACAGCGGCACTATTAGACCTACATACGACTTCTGAACACCTGTGGTGGTGTTTTCGTATCTGTATTTATCAAATCAGATACACTGGGGACAATTCCCCGACATCGAAATTTTCATCTTGAAAATGTTCATAGGGGGGACCATATCGATTTTTGGGTTTTTAGCTGTTCTTACAACTGCCACAGCGGCACTATTAGACCTACATACGACTTCTGTACAACTGTGGCACTATTAGACCTACATACGACTTCTGTACAACTGTGGTGGTGTTTTCGTATCTGTATTTATCAAATCAGATACACTGGGAACAATTCCACGACATCGAAATTTTCATCTTGAAAATGTTCATAGGGGGGATCATATCGATTTTTGGGTTTTTAGCTGTTCTTACAACTGCCACAGCGGCACTATTAGACCTACATACGACTTCTGAACACCTGTGGTGGTGTTTTCGTATCTGTATTTATCAAATCAGATACACTGGGGACAATTCCACGACATCAAAATTTTCATCTTGAAAATGTTCATAGGGGGGACCATATCGATTTTTGGGTTTTTAGCTGTTCTTACAACTGCCACAGCGGCACTATTAGACCTACATACGACTTCTGAACACCTGTGGTGGTGTTTTCGTATCTGTATTTATCAAATCAGATACACTGGGAACAATTCCACGACATCGAAATTTTCATCTTGAAAATGTTCATAGGGGGGACCATATCGATTTTTGGGTTTTTAGCTGTTCTTACAACTGCCACAGCGGCACTATTAGACCTACATACGACTTCTGAACACCTGTGGTGGTGTTTTCGTATCTGTATTTATCAAATCAGATACACTGGGGACAATTCCACGACATCGAAATTTTCATCTTGAAAATGTTCATAGGGGGGACCATATCGATTTTTGGGTTTTTAGCTGTTCTTACAACTGCCACAGCGGCACTATTAGACCTACATACGACTTCTGTACACCTGTGGTGGTGTTTTCGTATCTGTATTTATCAAATCAGATACACTGGGGACAATTCCACGACATCGAAATTTTCATCTTGAAAATGTTCATAGGGCGGACCATATCGATTTTTGGGTTTTTAGCTGTTCTTACAACTGCCACAGCAGCACTATTAGACCTACATACGACTTCTGTACACCTGTGGTGGTGTTTTCGTATCTGTATTTATCAAATCAGATACACTGGGGACAATTCCACGACATCGAAATTTTCATCTTGAAAATGTTCATAGGGGGGACCATATCGATTTTTGGGTTTTTAGCTGTTCTTACAACTGCCACAGCGGCACTATTAGACCTACATACGACTTCTGTACAACTGTGGTGGTGTTTTCGTATCTGTATTTATCAAATCAGATACACTGGGGACAATTCCACGACATCGAAATTTTCATCTTGAAAATGTTCATAGGGGGGACCATATTGATTTTTGGGTTTTTAGCTGTTCTTACAACTGCCACAGCGGCACTATTAGACCTACATACGACTTCTGAACACCTGTGGTGGTGTTTTCGTATCTGTATTTATCAAATCAGATACACTGGGGACAATTCCACGACATCAAAATTTTCATCTTGAAAATGTTCATAGGGGGGACCATATCGATTTTTGGGTTTTTAGCTGTTCTTACAACTGCCACAGCGGCACTATTAGACCTACATACGACTTCTGAACACCTGTGGTGGTGTTTTCGTATCTGTATTTATCAAATCAGATACACTGGGAACAATTCCACGACATCGAAATTTTCATCTTGAAAATGTTCATAGGGGGGACCATATCGATTTTTGGGTTTTTAGCTGTTCTTACAACTGCCACAGCGGCACTATTAGACCTACATACGACTTCTGAACACCTGTGGTGGTGTTTTCGTATCTGTATTTAACAAATCAGACACACTGGGGACAATTCCACGACATCGAAATTTTCATCTTGAAAATGTTCATAGGGGGGACCATATCGATTTTTGGGTTTTTAGCTGTTCTTACAACTGCCACAGCGGCACTATTAGACCTACATACGACTTCTGAACACCTGTGGTGGTGTTTTCGTATCTGTATTTATCAAATCAGATGCACTGGGGACAATTCCACGACATCAAAATTTTCATCTTGAAAATGTTCATAAGGGGGACCATATCGATTTTTGGGTTTTTAGCTGTTCTTACAACTGCCACAGCGGCACTATTAGACCTACATACGACTTCTGAACACCTGTGGTGGTGTTTTCGTATCTGTATTTATCAAATCAGATACACTGGGAACAATTCCACGACATCAAAATTTTCATCTTGAAAATGTTCATAGGGGGGACCATATCGATTTTTGGGTTTTTAGCTGTTCTTACAACTGCCACAGCGGCGCTATTAGACCTACATACGACTTCTGTACACCTGTGGTGGTGTTTTCGTATCTGTATTTATCAAATCAGATACACTGGGGACAATTCCACGACATCGAAATTTTCATCTTGAAAATGTTCATAGGGGGGACCATATCGATTTTCGGGTTTTTAGCTGTTCTTACAACTGCCACAGCGGCACTATTAGACCTACATACGACTTCTGAACACCTGTGGTGGTGTTTTCGTATCTGTATTTATCAAATCAGATACACTGGGGACAATTCCACGACATCAAAATTTTCATCTTGAAAATGTTCATAGGGGGGACCATATCGATTTTTGGGTTTTTAGCTGTTCTTACAACTGCCACAGCGGCACTATTAGACCTACATACGACTTCTGAACACCTGTGGTGGTGTTTTCGTATCTGTATTTATCAAATCAGATACACTGGGAACAATTCCACGACATCGAAATTTTCATCTTGAAACTGTTCATAGGGGGGACCATATCGATTTTTTGATTTTTAGCTGTTCTTACAACTGCCACAGCGGCACTATTAGACCTACATACGACTTCTGAACACCTGTGGTGGTGTTTTCGTATCTGTATTTATCAAATCAGATACACTGGGGACAATTCCACGACATCGAAATTTTCATCTTGAAAATGTTCATAGGGGGGACCATATCGATTTTTGGGTTTTTAGCTGTTCTTACAACTGCCACAGCGGCACTATTAGACCTACATACGACTTCTGTACAACTGTGGTGGTGTTTTCGTATCTGTATTTATCAAATCAGATACACTGGGGACAATTCCACGACATCGAAATTTTCATCTTGAAAATGTTCATAGGGGGGACCATATCGATTTTTGGGTTTTTAGCTGTTCTTACAACTGCCACAGCGGCACTATTAGACCTACATACGACTTCTGAACACCTGTGGTGGTGTTTCCGTATCTGTATTTATCAAATCAGATACACTGGGGACAATTTCACGACATCGAAATTTTCATCTTGAAAATGTTCATAGGGGGGACCATATCGATTTTTGGGTTTTTAGCTGTTCTTACAACTGCCACAGCGGCACTATTAGACCTACATACGACTTCTGTACACCTGTGGTGGTGTTTTCGTATCTGTATTTATCAAATCAGATACACTGGGGACAATTCCACGACATCGAAATTTTCATCTTGAAAATGTTCATAGGGGGGACCATATCGATTTTTGGGTTTTTAGCTGTTCTTACAACTGCCACAGCGGCACTATTAGACCTACATACGACTTCTGTACACCTGTGGTGGTGTTTTCGTATCTGTATTTATCAAATCAGATACACTGGGGACAATTCCACGACATCGAAATTTTCATCTTGAAAATGTTCATAGGGGGGACCATATCGATTTTTGGGTTTTTAGCTGTTCTTACAACTGCCACAGCGGCACTATTAGACCTACATACGACTTCTGAACACCTGTGGTGGTGTTTTCGTATCTGTATTTATCAAATCAGATACACTGGGGACAATTCCACGACATCGAAATTTTCATCTTGAAAATGTTCATAGGGGGGACCATATCGACTTTTGGGTTTTCAGCTGTTCTTACAACTGACACAGCTGCACTATTAGACCTACATACGACTTCTGAACACCTGTGGTGGTGTTTTCGTATCTGTATTTATCAAATCAGATACACTGGGAACAATTCCACGACATCGAAATTTTCATCTTGAAAATGTTCATAGGGGGGACCATATCGATTTTTGGGTTTTTAGCTGTTCTTACAACTGCCACAGCGGCACTATTAGACCTACATACGACTTCTGAACCCCTGTGGTGGTGTTTTCGTATCTGTATTTATCAAATCAGATACACTGGGGACAATTCCACGACATCGAAATTTTCATCTTGAAAATGTTCATAGGGGGGACCATATCGATTTTTGGGTTTTTAGCTGTTCTTACAACTGCCACAGCGGCACTATTAGACCTACATACGACTTCTGTACACCTGTGGTGGTGTTTTCGTATCTGTATTTATCAAATCAGATACACTGGGGACAATTCCACGACATCGAAATTTTCATCTTGAAAATGTTCATAGGGGGGACCATATCGATTTTTGGGTTTTTAGCTGTTCTTACAACTGCCACAGCGGCACTATTAGATCTACATACGACTTCTGTACACCTGTGGTGGTGTTTTCGTATCTGTATTGGGGACAATTCCACGACATCGAAATTTTCATCTTGAAAATGTTCATAGGGGGGACCATATCGATTTTTGGGTTTTTAGCTGTTCTTACAACTGCCACAGCGGCACTATTAGACCTACATACGACTTCTGTACAACTGTGGTGGTGTTTTCGTATCTGTATTTATCAAATCAGATACACTGGGGACAATTCCACGACATCGAAATTTTCAGCTTGAAAATGTTCATAGGGGGGACCATATCGATTTTTGGGTTTTTAGCTGTTCTTACAACTGCCACAGCGGCACTATTAGACCTACATACGACTTCTGAACACCTGTGGTGGTGTTTTCGTATCTGTATTTATCAAATCAGATACAATGGGGACAATTCCACGACATCGAAATTTTCATCTTGAAAATGTTCATAGGGGGGACCATATCGATTTTTGGGTTTTTAGCTGTTCTTACAACTGCCACAGCGGCACTATTAGACCTACATACGACTTCTGTACACCTGTGGTGGTGTTTTCGTATCTGTATTTATCAAATCAGATACACTGGGGACAATTCCACGACATCGAAATTTTCATCTTGAAAATGTTCATAGGGGGGACCATATCGATTTTTGGGTTTTTAGCTGTTCTTACAACTGCCACAGCGGCACTATTAGACCTACATACGACTTCTGAACACCTGTGGTGGTGTTTTCGTATCTGTATTTATCAAATCAGATACACTGGGGACAATTCCACGACATCAAAATTTTCATCTTGAAAATGTTCATAGGGGGGACCATATCGATTTTTGGGTTTTTAGCTGTTCTTACAACTGCCACAGCGGCACTATTAGACCTACATACGACTTCTGAACCCCTGTGGTGGTGTTTTCGTATCTGTATTTATCAAATCAGATACACTGGGGACAATTCCACGACATCGAAATTTTCATCTTGAAAATGTTCATAGGGGGGACCATATCGATTTTTGGGTTTTTAGCTGTTCTTACAACTGCCACAGCGGCACTATTAGACCTACATACGACTTCTGTACACCTGTGGTGGTGTTTTCGTATCTGTATTTATCAAATCAGATACACTGGGGACAATTCCACGACATCGAAATTTTCATCTTGAAAATGTTCATAGGGGGGACCATATCGATTTTTGGGTTTTTAGCTGTTCTTACAACTGCCACAGCGGCACTATTAGACCTACATACGACTTCTGAACACCTGTGGTGGTGTTTTCGTATCTGTATTTATCAAATCAGATACACTGGGGACAATTCCACGACATCGAAATTTTCAGCTTGAAAATGTTCATAGGGGGGACCATATCGATTTTTGGGTTTTTAGCTGTTCTTACAACTGCCACAGCGGCACTATTAGACCTACATACGACTTCTGAACACCTGTGGTGGTGTTTTCGTATCTGTATTTATCAAATCAGATACACTGGGGACAATTCCACGACATCGAAATTTTCATCTTGAAAATGTTCATAGGGGGGACCATATCGATTTTTGGGTTTTTAGCTGTTCTTACAACTGCCACAGCGGCACTATTAGACCTACATACGACTTCTGTACACCTGTGGTGGTGTTTTCGTATCTGTATTTATCAAATCAGATACACTGGGGACAATTCCACGACATCGAAATTTTCATCTTGAAAATGTTCATAGGGGGGACCATATCGATTTTTGGGTTTTTAGCTGTTCTTACAACTGCCACAGCGGCACTATTAGACCTACATACGACTTCTGTACACCTGTGGTGGTGTTTTCGTATCTGTATTTATCAAATCAGATACACTGGGGACAATTCCACAACATCGAAATTTTCATCTTGAAAATGTTCATAGGGGGGACCATATCGATTTTTGGGTTTTTAGCTGTTCTTACAACTGCCACAGCGGCACTATTAGATCTACATACGACTTCTGAACACCTGTGGTGGTGTTTTCGTATCTGTATTTATCAAATCAGATACACTGGGGACAATTCCACGACATCGAAATTTTCATCTTGAAAATGTTCATAGGGGGGACCATATCGATTTTTGGGTTTTTAGCTGTTCTTACAACTGCCACAGCGGCACTATTAGACCTACATACGACTTCTGTACAACTGTGGTGGTGTTTTCGTATCTGTATTTATCAAATCAGATACACTGGGGACAATTCCACGACATCGAAATTTTCAGCTTGAAAATGTTCATAGGGGGGACCATATCGATTTTTGGGTTTTTAGCTGTTCTTACAACTGCCACAGCGGCACTATTAGACCTACATACGACTTCTGAACACCTGTGGTGGTGTTTTCGTATCTGTATTTATCAAATCAGATACACTGGGGACAATTCCACGACATCGAAATTTTCATCTTGAAAATGTTCATAGGGGGGACCATATCGATTTTTGGGTTTTTAGCTGTTCTTACAACTGCCACAGCGGCACTATTAGACCTACATACGACTTCTGTACACCTGTGGTGGTGTTTTCGTATCTGTATTTATCAAATCAGATACACTGGGGACAATTCCACGACATCGAAATTTTCATCTTGAAAATGTTCATAGGGGGGACCATATCGATTTTTGGGTTTTTAGCTGTTCTTACAACTGCCACAGCGGCACTATTAGACCTACATACGACTTCTGTACAACTGTGGTGGTGTTTTCGTATCTGTATTTATCAAATCAGATACACTGGGGACAATTCCACGACATCGAAATTTTCATCTTGAAAATGTTCATAGGGGGGACCATATCGATTTTTGGGTTTTAAGCTGTTCTTACAACTGCCACAGCGGCACTATTAGACCTACATACGACTTCTGAACACCTGCGGTGGTGTTTTCGTATCTGTATTTATCAAATCAGATACACTGGGGACAATTCCACGACATCAAAATTTTCATCTTGAAAATGTTCATAGGGGGGACCATATCGATTTTTGGGTTTTTAGCTGTTCTTACAACTGCCACAGCGGCACTATTAGACCTACATACGACTTCTGAACACCTGTGGTGGTGTTTTCGTATCTGTATTTATCAAATCAGATACACTGGGAACAATTCCACGACATCGAAATTTTCATCTTGAAAATGTTCATAGGGGGGACCATATCGATTTTTGGGTTTTTAGCTGTTCTTACAACTGCCACAGCGGCACTATTAGACCTACATACGACTTCTGAACACCTGTGGTGGTGTTTTCGTATCTGTATTTATCAAATCAGATACACTGGGGACAATTCCACGACATCGAAATTTTCATCTTGAAAATGTTCATAGGGGGGACCATATCGATTTTTGGGTTTTTAGCTGTTCTTACAACTGCCACAGCGGCACTATTAGACCTACATACGACTTCTGTACACCTGTGGTGGTGTTTTCGTATCTGTATTTATCAAATCAGATACACTGGGGACAATTCCACGACATCGAAATTTTCATCTTGAAAATGTTCATAGGGGGGACCATATCGATTTTTGGGTTTTTAGCTGTTCTTACAACTGCCACAGAGGCACTATTAGACCTACATACGACTTCTGTACACCTGTGGTGGTGTTTTCGTATCTGTATTTATCAAATCAGATACACTGGGGACAATTCCACGACATCGAAATTTTCATCTTGAAAATGTTCATAGGGGGGACCATATCGATTTTTGGGTTTTTAGCTGTTCTTACAACTGCCACAGCGGCACTATTAGACCTACATACGACTTCTGTACACCTGTGGTGGTGTTTTCGTATCTGTATTTATCAAATCAGATACACTGGGGACAATTCCACGACATCGAAATTTTCATCTTGAAAATGTTCATAGGGGGGACCATATCGATTTTTGGGTTTTAAGCTGTTCTTACAACTGCCACAGCGGCACTATTAGACCTACATACGACTTCTGAACACCTGCGGTGGTGTTTTCGTATCTGTATTTATCAAATCAGATACACTGGGGACAATTCCACGACATCGAAATTTTCATCTTGAAAATGTTCATAGGGGGGACCATATCGATTTTTGGGTTTTTAGCTGTTCTTACAACTGCCACAGCGGCACTATTAGACCTACATACGACTTCTGAACACCTGTGGTGGTGTTTTCGTATCTGTATTTATCAAATCAGATACACTGGGAACAATTCCACGACATCGAAATTTTCATCTTGAAAATGTTCATAGGGGGGACCATATCGATTTTTGGGTTTTTAGCTGTTCTTACAACTGCCACAGCGGCACTATTAGACCTACATACGACTTCTGAACACCTGTGGTGGTGTTTTCGTATCTGTATTTATCAAATCAGATACACTGGGGACAATTCCACGACATCGAAATTTTCATCTTGAAAATGTTCATAGGGGGGACCATATCGATTTTTGGGTTTTTAGCTGTTCTTACAACTGCCACAGCGGCACTATTAGACCTACATACGACTTCTGTACACCTGTGGTGGTGTTTTCGTATCTGTATTTATCAAATCAGATACACTGGGGACAATTCCACGACATCGAAATTTTCATCTTGAAAATGTTCATAGGGGGGACCATATCGATTTTTGGGTTTTTAGCTGTTCTTACAACTGCCACAGAGGCACTATTAGACCTACATACGACTTCTGTACACCTGTGGTGGTGTTTTCGTATCTGTATTTATCAAATCAGATACACTGGGGACAATTCCACGACATCGAAATTTTCATCTTGAAAATGTTCATAGGGGGGACCATATCGATTTTTGGGTTTTTAGCTGTTCTTACAACTGCCACAGCGGCACTATTAGACCTACATACGACTTCTGAACACCTGTGGTGGTGTTTTCGTATCTGTATTTATCAAATCAGATACACTGGGGACAATTCCACGACATCGAAATTTTCATCTTGAAAATGTTCATAGGGGGGACAATATCGATTTTTGGGTTTTTAGCTGTTCTTACAACTGCCACAGCGGCACTATTAGACCTACATACGACTTCTGAACACCTGTGGTGGTGTTTTCGTATCTGTATTTATCAAATCAGATACACTGGGGACAATTCCACGACATCAAAATTTTCATCTTGAAAATGTTCATAGGGGGGACCATATCGATTTTTGGGTTTTTAGCTGTTCTTACAACTGCCACAGCGGCACTATTAGACCTACATACGACTTCTGAACACCTGTGGTGGTGTTTTCGTATCTGTATTTATCAAATCAGATACACTGGGAACAATGCCACGACATCGAAATTTTCATCTTGAAAATGTTCATAGGGGGGACCATATCGATTTTTGGGTTTTTAGCTGTTCTTACAACTGCCACAGCGGCACTATTAGACCTACATACGACTTCTGAACACCTGTGGTGGTGTTTTCGTATCTGTATTTATCAAATCAGATACACTGGGAACAATTCCACGACATCGAAATTTTCATCTTGAAAATGTTCATAGGGGGGACCATATCGATTTTTGGGTTTTTAGCTGTTCTTACAACTGCCACAGCGGCGCTATTAGACCTACATACGACTTCTGTACACCTGTGGTGGTGTTTTCGTATTTGTATTTATCAAATCAGATACACTGGGGACAATTCCACGACATCGAAATTTTCATCTTGAAAATGTTCATAGGGGGGACCACATCGATTTTCGGGTTTTTAGCTGTTCTTACAACTGCCACAGCGGCACTATTAGACCTACATACGACTTCTGAACACCTGTGGTGGTGTTTTCGTATCTGTATTTATCAAATCAGATACACTGGGGACAATTCCACGACATCAAAATTTTCATCTTGAAAATGTTCATAGGGGGGACCATATCGATTTTTGGGTTTTTAGCTGTTCTTACAACTGCCACAGCGGCACTATTAGACCTACATACGACTTCTGAACACCTGTGGTGGTGTTTTCGTATCTGTATTTATCAAATCAGATACACTGGGAACAATTCCACGACATCGAAATTTTCATCTTGAAAATGTTCATAGGGGCGACCATATCGATTTTTGGGTTTTTAGCTGTTCTTACAACTGCCACAGCGGCACTATTAGACCTACATACGACTTCTGTACACCTGTGGTGGTGTTTTCGTATCTGTATTTATCAAATCAGATACACTGGGGACAATTCCACGACATCGAAATTTTCATCTTGAAAATGTTCATAGGGGGGACCATATCGATTTTTGGGTTTTTAGCTGTTCTTACAACTGCCACAGCGGCACTATTAGACCTACATACGACTTCTGAACACCTGTGGTGGTGTTTTCGTATCTGTATTTATCAAATCAGATACACTGGGGACAATTCCACGACATCGAAATTTTCATCTTGAAAATGTTCATAGGGGGGACCATATTGATTTTTGGGTTTTTAGCTGTTCTTACAACTGCCACAGCGGCACTATTAGACCTACATACGACTTCTGTACACCTGTGGTGGTGTTTTCGTATCTGTATTTATCAAATCAGATACACTGGGGACAATTCCACGACATCGAAATTTTCATCTTGAAAATGTTCATAGGGGAGACCATATCGATTTTTGGGTTTTTAGCTGTTCTTACAACTGCCACAGCGGCGCTATTAGACCTACATACGACTTCTGTACACCTGTGGTGGTGTTTTCGTATCTGTATTTATCAAATCAGATACACTGGGGACAATTCCACGACATCGAAATTTTCATCTTGAAAATGTTCATAGGGGGGACCACATCGATTTTCGGGTTTTTAGCTGTTCTTACAACTGCCACAGCGGCACTATTAGACCTACATACGACTTCTGAACACCTGTGGTGGTGTTTTCGTATCTGTATTTATCAAATCAGATACACTGGGGACAATTCCACGACATCGAAATTTTCATCTTGAAAATGTTCATAGGGGGGACCATATCGATTTTTGGGTTTTTAGCTGTTCTTACAACTGCCACAGCGGCACTATTAGACCTACATACGACTTCTGAACACCTGTGGTGGTGTTTTCGTATCTGTATTTATCAAATCAGATACACTGGGAACAATTCCACGACATCGAAATTTTCATCTTGAAAATGTTCATAGGGGCGACCATATCGATTTTTGGGTTTTTAGCTGTTCTTACAACTGCCACAGCGGCACTATTAGACCTACATACGACTTCTGAACACCTGTGGTGGTGTTTTCGTATCTGTATTTATCAAATCAGATACACTGGGAACAATGCCACGACATCGAAATTTTCATCTTGAAAATGTTCATAGGGGGGACCATATCGATTTTTGGGTTTTTAGCTGTTCTTACAACTGCCACAGCGGCACTATTAGACCTACATACGACTTCTGAACACCTGTGGTGGTGTTTTCGTATCTGTATTTATCAAATCAGATACACTGGGAACAATTCCACGACATCGAAATTTTCATCTTGAAAATGTTCATAGGGGGGACCATATCGATTTTTGGGTTTTTAGCTGTTCTTACAACTGCCACAGCGGCGCTATTAGACCTACATACGACTTCTGTACACCTGTGGTGGTGTTTTCGTATTTGTATTTATCAAATCAGATACACTGGGGACAATTCCACGACATCGAAATTTTCATCTTGAAAATGTTCATAGGGGGGACCACATCGATTTTCGGGTTTTTAGCTGTTCTTACAACTGCCACAGCGGCACTATTAGACCTACATACGACTTCTGAACAC
Organism: Eristalis pertinax; assembly: GCA_907269125.1. Lineage (NCBI taxonomy): Eukaryota > Metazoa > Arthropoda > Insecta > Diptera > Syrphidae > Eristalis > Eristalis pertinax. Next base: position 56,554 of record CAJSMF010000060.1, read on the forward strand.
CTGTGGTGGTGTTTTCGTATCTGTATTTATCAAATCAGATACACTGGGGACAATTCCACGACATCAAAATTTTCATCTTGAAAATGTTCATAGGGGGGACCACATCGATTTTCGGGTTTTTAGCTGTTCTTACAACTGCCACAGCGGCACTATTAGACCTACATACGACTTCTGAACACCTGTGGTGGTGTTTTCGTATCTGTATTTATCAAATCAGATACACTGGGGACAATTCCACGACATCAAAATTTTCATCTTGAAAATGTTCATAGGGGGGACCATATCGATTTTTGGGTTTTTAGCTGTTCTTACAACTGCCACAGCGGCACTATTAGACCTACATACGACTTCTGAACACCTGTGGTGGTGTTTTCGTATCTGTATTTATCAAATCAGATACACTGGGAACAATTCCACGACATCGAAATTTTCATCTTGAAAATGTTCATAGGGGCGACCATATCGATTTTTGGTTTTTAGCTGTTCTTACAACTGCCACAGCGGCACTATTAGACCTACATACGACTTCTGTACAACTGTGGTGGTGTTTTCGTATCTGTATTTATCAAATCAGATACACTGGGGGACAATTCCACGACATCGAAATTTTCATCTTGAAAATGTTCATAGGGGGGACCATATCGATTTTTGGGTTTTTAGCTGTTCTTACAACTGCCACAGCGGCACTATTAGACCTACATACGACTTCTGAACACCTGTGGTGGTGTTTTCGTATCTGTATTTATCAAATCAGATACACTGGGGACAATTCCACGACATCGAAATTTTCATCTTGAAAATGTTCATAGGGGGGACCATATCGATTTTTGGGTTTTTAGCTGTTCTTACAACTGCCACAGCGGCACTATTAGACCTACATACGACTTCTGTACACCTGTGGTGGTGTTTTCGTATCTGTATTTATCAAATCAGATACACAGGGGACAATTCCACGACATCGAAATTTTCATCTTGAAAATGTTCATAGGGGAGACCATATCGATTTTTGGGTTTTTAGCTGTTCTTACAACTGCCACAGCGGCGCTATTAGACCTACATACGACTTCTGTACACCTGTGGTGGTGTTTTCGTATCTGTATTTATCAAATCAGATACACTGGGGACAATTCCACGACATCAAAATTTTCATCTTGAAAATGTTCATAGGGGGGACCATATCGATTTTTGGGTTTTTAGCTGTTCTTACAACTGCCACAGCGGCACTATTAGACCTACATACGACTTCTGAACACCTGTGGTGGTGTTTTCGTATCTGTATTTATCAAATCAGATACACTGGGAACAATTCCACGACATCGAAATTTTCATCTTGAAAATGTTCATAGGGGCGACCATATCGATTTTTGGGTTTTTAGCTGTTCTTACAACTGCCACAGCGGCACTATTAGACCTACATACGACTTCTGTACAACTGTGGTGGTGTTTTCGTATCTGTATTTATCAAATCAGATACACTGGGGACAATTCCACGACATCGAAATTTTCATCTTGAAAATGTTCATAGGGGGGACCATATCGATTTTTGGGTTTTTAGCTGTTCTTACAACTGCCACAGCGGCACTATTAGACCTACATACGACTTCTGAACACCTGTGGTGGTGTTTTCGTATCTGTATTTATCAAATCAGATACACTGGGGACAATTCCACGACATCGAAATTTTCATCTTGAAAATGTTCATAGGGGGGACCATATTGATTTTTGGGTTTTTAGCTGTTCTTACAACTGCCACAGCGGCACTATTAGACCTACATACGACTTCTGTACACCTGTGGTGGTGTTTTCGTATCTGTATTTATCAAATCAGATACACTGGGGACAATTCCACGACATCGAAATTTTCATCTTGAAAATGTTCATAGGGGAGACCATATCGATTTTTGGGTTTTTAGCTGTTCTTACAACTGCCACAGCGGCGCTATTAGACCTACATACGACTTCTGTACACCTGTGGTGGTGTTTTCGTATCTGTATTTATCAAATCAGATACACTGGGGACAATTCCACGACATCGAAATTTTCATCTTGAAAATGTTCATAGGGGGGACCATATCGATTTTTGGGTTTTTAGCTGTTCTTACAACTGCCACAGCGGCGCTATTAGACCTACATACGACTTCTGTACACCTGTGGTGGTGTTTTCGTATCTGTATTTATCAAATCAGATACACTGGGGACAATTCCACGACATCGAAATTTTCATCTTGAAAATGTTCATAGGGGGGACCATATCGATTTTTGGGTTTTTAGCTGTTCTTACAACTGCCACAGCGGCACTATTAGACCTACATACGACTTCTGTACAACTGTGGTGGTGTTTTCGTATCTGTATTTATCAAATCAGATACACTGGGGACAATTCCACGACATCGAAATTTTCATCTTGAAAATGTTCATAGGGGGGACCATATCGATTTTTGGGTTTTTAGCTGTTCTTACAACTGCCAAAGCGGCACTATTAGACCTACATACGACTTCTGAACACCTGTGGTGGTGTTTTCTGTATCTGTATTTATCAAATCAGATACACTGGGGACAATTCCACGACATCAAAATTTTCATCTTGAAAATGTTCATAGGGGGGACCATATCGATTTTTGGGTTTTTAGCTGTTCTTACAGCTGCCACAGCGGCACTATTAGACCTACATACGACTTCTGAACACCTGTGGTGGTGTTTTCGTATCTGTATTTATCAAATCAGATACACTGGGGACAATTCCACGACATCGAAATTTTCGATTTTTGGGTTTTTAGCTGTTCTTACAACTGCCACAGCGGCACTATTAGACCTACATACGACTTCTGAACACCTGTGGTGGTGTTTTCGTATCTGTATTTATCAAATCAGATACACTGGGAACAATTCCACGACATCGAAATTTTCATCTTAAAAATGTTCATAGGGGGGACCATATCGATTTTTGGGTTTTTAGCTGTTCTTACAACTGCCACAGCGGCACTATAAGACATACATACGACTTCTGTACAACTGTGGTGGTGTTTTCGTATCTGTATTTATCAAATCAGATACACTGGGGACAATTCCACGACATCGAAATTTTCATCTTGAAAATGTTCATAGGGGAGATCATATCGATTTTTGGGTTTTTAGCTGTTCTTACAACTGCCACAGCGGCACTATTAGACCTACATACGACTTCTGTACAACTGTGGTGGTGTTTTCGTATCTGTATTTATCAAATCAGATACACTGGGGACAATTCCACGACATCGAAATTTTCATCTTGAAAATGTTCATAGGGGGGAGCATATCGACTTTTGGGTTTTCAGCTGTTCATCTTCCAGCCGCCACAGCGGCGCTATTAGACCTACATACGACTTCTGTACACCTGTGGTGGTGTTTTCGTATCTGTATTTATCAAATCAGATACACTGGGGACAATTCCACGACATCGAAATCATAGGGGGGACCATATCGATTTTTGGGTTTTTAGCTGTTCTTACAACTGCCACAGCGGCACTATTAGACCTACATACGACTTCTGAACACCTGTGGTGGTGTTTTCGTATATGTATTTATCAAATCAGATACACTGGGGACAATTCTACGACATCGAAATTTTCATCTTGAAAATGTTCATAGGGGGGACCATATCGATTTTTGGGTTTTTAGCTGTTCTTACAACTGCCACAGCGGCGCTATTAGACCTACATACGACTTCTGAACACCTGTGGTGGTGTTTTCGTATATGTATTTATCAAATCAGATACACTGGGGACAATTCCACGACATCGAAATTTTCATCTTGAAAATGTTCATAGGGGGGACCATATCGATTTTTGGGTTTTTAGCTGTTCTTACAACTGCCACAGCGGCACTATTAGACCTACATACGACTTCTGAACACCTGTGGTGGTGTTTTCGTATCTGTATTTATCAAATCAGATACACTGGGGACAATTCCACGACATCGAAATTTTCATCTTGAAAATGTTCATAGGGGGGACCATATCGATTTTTGGGTTTTTAGCTGTTCTTACAACTGCCACAGCGGCACTATTAGAGCTACATACGACTTCTGTACACCTGTGGTGGTGTTTTCGTATCTGTATTTATCAAATCAGATACACTGGGGACAATTCCACGACATCGAAATTTTCATCTTGATAATGTTCATAGGGGGGACCATATCGATTTTTGGGTTTTTAGCTGTTCTTACAACTGCCACAGCGGCGCTATTAGACCTACATACGACTTCTGTACACCTGTGGTGGTGTTTTCGTATCTGTATTTATCAAATCAGATACACTGGGGACAATTCCACGACATCGAAATTTTCATCTTGAAAATGTTCATAGGGGGGACCATATCGATTTTCGGGTTTTTAGCTGTTCTTACAACTGCCACAGCGGCACTATTAGACCTACATACGACTTCTGTACAACTGTGGTGGTGTTTTCGTATCTGTATTTATCAAATCAGATACACTGGGGATAATTCCACGACATCGAAATTTTCATCTTGAAAATGTTCATAGGGGGGACCATATCGATTTTTGGGTTTTTAGCTGTTCTTACAACTGCCACAGCGGCACTATTAGGCCTACATACGACTTCTGAACACCTGTGGTGGTGTTTTCGTATCTGTATTTATCAAATCAGATACACTGGGGACAATTCCACGACATCGAAATTTTCATCTTGAAAATGTTCATAGGGGGGACCATATCGATTTTTGGGTTTTTAGCTGTTCTTACAACTGCCACAGCGGCACTATTAGACCTACATACGACTTCTGAACACCTGTGGTGGTGTTTTCGTATCTGTATTTATCAAATCAGATACACTGGGGACAATTCCACGACATCGAAATTTTCATCTTGAAAATGTTCATAGGGGGGACCATATCGATTTTTGGGTTTTTAGCTGTTCTTACAACTGCCGCAGCGGCACTATTAGACCTACATACGACTTCTGTACAACTGTGGTGGTGTTTTCGTATCTGTATTTATCAAATCAGATACACTGGGGACAATTCCACGACATCGAAATTTTCATCTTGAAAATGTTCATAGGGGGGACCATATCGATTTTTGGGTTTTTAGCTGTTCTTACAACTGCCACAGCGGCACTATTAGACCTACATACGACTTCTGTACACCTGTGGTGGTGTTTTCGTATCTGTATTTATCAAATCAGATACACTGGGGACAATTCCACGACATCGAAATTTTCATCTTGAAAATGTTCATAGGGGGGACCATATCGATTTTTGGGCTTTTAGCTGTTCTTACAACTGCCACAGCGGCACTATTAGACCTACATACGACTTCTGTACAACAGTGGTGGTGTTTTCGTATCTGTATTTATCAAATCAGATACACTGGGGACAATTCCACGACATCGAAATTTTCATCTTGAAAATGTTCATAGGGGGGACCATATCGATTTTTGGGTTTTTAGCTGTTCTTACAACTGCCACAGCGGCACTATTAGACCTACATACGACTTCTGAACACCTGTGGTGGTGTTTTCGTATCTGTATTTATCAAATCAGATACACTGGGGACAATTCCACGACATCGAAATTTTCATCTTGAAAATGTTCATAGGGGGGACTATATCGATTTTTGGGTTTTTAGCTGTTCTTACAACTGCCACAGCGGCACTATTAGACCTACATTCGACTTCTGTACAACTGTGGTGGTGTTTTCGTATCTGTATTTATCAAATCAGATACACTGGGGACAATTCCACGACATCGAAATTTTCATCTTGAAAATGTTCATAGGGGGGACCATATCGATTTTTGGGTTTTTAGCTGTTCTTACAACTGCCACAGCGGCACTATTAGACCTACATACGACTTCTGTACAACTGTGGTGGTGTTTTCGTATCTGTATTTATCAAATCAGATACACTGGGGACAATTCCACGACATCGAAATTTTCATCTTGAAAATGTTCATAGGGGGGACCATATCGATTTTTGGGTTTTTAGCTGTTCTTACAACTGCCACAGCGGCACTATTAGACCTACATACGACTTCTGAACACCTGTGGTGGTGTTTTCGTATCTGTATTTATCAAATCAGATACACTGGGGACAATTCCACGACATTGAAATTTTCATCTTGAAAATGTTCATAGGGGGGACCATATCGATTTTTGGGTTTTTAGCTGTTCTTACAACTGCCACAGCGGCACTATTAGACCTACATACGACTTCTGTACAACTGTGGTGGTGTTTTCGTATCTGTATTTATCAAATCAGATACACTGGGGACAATTCCAAGACATCGAAATTTTCATCTTGAAAATGTTCATAGGGGGGACCATATCGATTTTTGGGTTTTTAGCTGTTCTTACAACTGCCACAGCGGCACTATTAGACCTACATTCGACTTCTGTACAACTGTGGTGGTGTTTTCGTATCTGTATTTATCAAATCAGATACACTGGGGACAATTCCACGACATCGAAATTTTCATCTTGAAAATGTTCATAGGGGGGACCATATCGATTTTTGGGTTTTTAGCTGTTCTTACAACTGCCACAGCGGCACTATTAGACCTACATACGACTTCTGTACAACTGTGGTGGTGTTTTCGTATCTGTATTTATCAAATCAGATACACTGGGCACAATTACCCGACATCGAAATTTTCATCTTGAAAATGTTCATAGGGGGGACCATATCGATTTTTGGGTTTTTAGCTGTTCTTACAACTGCCACAGCGGCACTATTAGACCTACATACGACTTCTGAACACCTGTGGTGGTGTTTTCGTATCTGTATTTATCAAATCAGATACACTGGGGACAATTCCACGACATCGAAATTTTCATCTTGAAAATGTTCATAGGGGGGACCATATCGATTTTTGGGTTTTTAGCTGTTCTTACAACTGCCACAGCGGCACTATTAGACCTACATACGACTTCTGTACAACTGTGGTGGTGTTTTCGTATCTCTATTTATCAAATCAGATACACTGGGGACAATTCCACGACATTTAGCTGTTCTTACAACTGCCACAGCGGCACTATTAGACCTACATGTGACTTCTGTACACCTGTGGTGGTGTTTTCGTATCTGTATTTATCAAATCAGATACACTGGGGACAATTCCACGACATCGAAATTTTCATCTTGAAAATGTTCATAGGGGGGACCATATTGATTTTTGGGTTTTTAGCTGGTCTTACAACTGCCACAGCGGCACTATAAGACCTACATACGACTTCTGTACAACTGTGGTGGTGTTTTCGTATCTGTATTTATCAAATCAGATACACTGGGGACAATTCCACGACATCGAAATTTTCATCTTGAAAATGTTCATAGGGGGGACCATATCGATTTTTGGGTTTTTAGCTGTTCTTACAACTGCCACAGCGGCACTATTAGACCTACATACGACTTCTGTACAACTGTGGTGGTGTTTTCGTATCTGTATTTATCAAATCAGATACACTGGGGACAATTCCACGACATCGAAATTTTCATCTTGAAAATGTTCATAGGGGGGACCATATCGATTTTTGGGTTTTTAGCTGTTCTTACAACTGCCACAGCGGCACTATTAGACCTACATACGACTTCTGAACACCTGTGGTGGTATTTTCGTATCTGTATTTATCAAATCAGATACACTGGGGACAATTCCACGACATCGAAATTTTCATCTTGAAAATGTTCATAGGGGGGACCATATCGATTTTTGGGTTTTTAGCTGTTCTTACAACTGCCACAGCGGCACTATTAGACCTACATACGACTTCTGAACACCTGTGGTGGTGTTTTCGTATCTGTATTTATCAAATCAGATACACTGGGGACAATTCCACGACATCGAAATTTTCATCTTGAAAATGTTCATAGGGGGGACCATATCGATTTTTGGGTTTTTAGCTGTTCTTACAACTGCCACAGCGGCACTATTAGACCTAGATACGACTTCTGTACACCTGTGGTGGTGTTTTCGTATCTGTATTTATCAAATCAGATACACTGGGGACAATTCCACGACATCGAAATTTTCATCTTGAAAATGTTCATAGGGGGGACCATATCGATTTTTGGGTTTTTAGCTGTTCTTACAACTGCCACAGCGGCGCTATTAGACCTACATACGACTTCTGTACAACTGTGGTGGTGTTTTCGTATCTGTATTTATCAAATCAGATACACTGGGGACAATTCCACGACATCGAAATTTTCATCTTGAAAATGTTCATAGGGGGGACAATATCGATTTTTGGGTTTTTAGCTGTTCTTACAACTGCCACAGCGGCACTATTAGACCTACATACGACTTCTGAACACCTGTGGTGGTGTTTTCGTATCTGTATTTATCAAATCAGATACACTGGGGACAATTCCACGACATCAAAATTTTCATCTTGAAAATGTTCATAGGGGGGACCATATCGATTTTTGGGTTTTTAGCTGTTCTTACAACTGCCACAGCGGCACTATTAGACCTACATACGACTTCTGAACACCTGTGGTGGTGTTTTCGTATCTGTATTTATCAAATCAGATACACTGGGAACAATGCCACGACATCGAAATTTTCATCTTGAAAATGTTCATAGGGGGGACCATATCGATTTTTGGGTTTTTAGCTGTTCTTACAACTGCCACAGCGGCACTATTAGACCTACATACGACTTCTGAACACCTGTGGTGGTGTTTTCGTATCTGTATTTATCAAATCAGATACACTGGGAACAATTCCACGACATCGAAATTTTCATCTTGAAAATGTTCATAGGGGGGACCATATCGATTTTTGGGTTTTTAGCTGTTCTTACAACTGCCACAGCGGCGCTATTAGACCTACATACGACTTCTGTACACCTGTGGTGGTGTTTTCGTATTTGTATTTATCAAATCAGATACACTGGGGACAATTCCACGACATCGAAATTTTCATCTTGAAAATGTTCATAGGGGGGACCACATCGATTTTCGGGTTTTTAGCTGTTCTTACAACTGCCACAGCGGCACTATTAGACCTACATACGACTTCTGAACACCTGTGGTGGTGTTTTCGTATCTGTATTTATCAAATCAGATACACTGGGGACAATTCCACGACATCAAAATTTTCATCTTGAAAATGTTCATAGGGGGGACCATATCGATTTTTGGGTTTTTAGCTGTTCTTACAACTGCCACAGCGGCACTATTAGACCTACATACGACTTCTGAACACCTGTGGTGGTGTTTTCGTATCTGTATTTATCAAATCAGATACACTGGGAACAATTCCACGACATCGAAATTTTCATCTTGAAAATGTTCATAGGGGCGACCATATCGATTTTTGGGTTTTTAGCTGTTCTTACAACTGCCACAGCGGCACTATTAGACCTACATACGACTTCTGTACAACTGTGGTGGTGTTTTCGTATCTGTATTTATCAAATCAGATACACTGGGGACAATTCCACGACATCGAAATTTTCATCTTGAAAATGTTCATAGGGGGGACCATATCGATTTTTGGGTTTTTAGCTGTTCTTACAACTGCCACAGCGGCACTATTAGACCTACATACGACTTCTGAACACCTGTGGTGGTGTTTTCGTATCTGTATTTATCAAATCAGATACACTGGGGACAATTCCACGACATCGAAATTTTCATCTTGAAAATGTTCATAGGGGGGACCATATTGATTTTTGGGTTTTTAGCTGTTCTTACAACTGCCACAGCGGCACTATTAGACCTACATACGACTTCTGTACACCTGTGGTGGTGTTTTCGTATCTGTATTTATCAAATCAGATACACTGGGGACAATTCCACGACATCGAAATTTTCATCTTGAAAATGTTCATAGGGGAGACCATATCGATTTTTGGGTTTTTAGCTGTTCTTACAACTGCCACAGCGGCGCTATTAGACCTACATACGACTTCTGTACACCTGTGGTGGTGTTTTCGTATCTGTATTTATCAAATCAGATACACTGGGGACAATTCCACGACATCGAAATTTTCATCTTGAAAATGTTCATAGGGGGGACCACATCGATTTTCGGGTTTTTAGCTGTTCTTACAACTGCCACAGCGGCACTATTAGACCTACATACGACTTCTGAACACCTGTGGTGGTGTTTTCGTATCTGTATTTATCAAATCAGATACACTGGGGACAATTCCACGACATCAAAATTTTCATCTTGAAAATGTTCATAGGGGGGACCATATCGATTTTTGGGTTTTTAGCTGTTCTTACAACTGCCACAGCGGCACTATTAGACCTACATACGACTTCTGAACACCTGTGGTGGTGTTTTCGTATCTGTATTTATCAAATCAGATACACTGGGAACAATTCCACGACATCGAAATTTTCATCTTGAAAATGTTCATAGGGGCGACCATATCGATTTTTGGGTTTTTAGCTGTTCTTACAACTGCCACAGCGGCACTATTAGACCTACATACGACTTCTGAACACCTGTGGTGGTGTTTTCGTATCTGTATTTATCAAATCAGATACACTGGGAACAATGCCACGACATCGAAATTTTCATCTTGAAAATGTTCATAGGGGGGACCATATCGATTTTTGGGTTTTTAGCTGTTCTTACAACTGCCACAGCGGCACTATTAGACCTACATACGACTTCTGAACACCTGTGGTGGTGTTTTCGTATCTGTATTTATCAAATCAGATACACTGGGAACAATTCCACGACATCGAAATTTTCATCTTGAAAATGTTCATAGGGGGGACCATATCGATTTTTGGGTTTTTAGCTGTTCTTACAACTGCCACAGCGGCGCTATTAGACCTACATACGACTTCTGTACACCTGTGGTGGTGTTTTCGTATTTGTATTTATCAAATCAGATACACTGGGGACAATTCCACGACATCGAAATTTTCATCTTGAAAATGTTCATAGGGGGGACCACATCGATTTTCGGGTTTTTAGCTGTTCTTACAACTGCCACAGCGGCACTATTAGACCTACATACGACTTCTGAACACCTGTGGTGGTGTTTTCGTATCTGTATTTATCAAATCAGATACACTGGGGACAATTCCACGACATCAAAATTTTCATCTTGAAAATGTTCATAGGGGGGACCACATCGATTTTCGGGTTTTTAGCTGTTCTTACAACTGCCACAGCGGCACTATTAGACCTACATACGACTTCTGAACACCTGTGGTGGTGTTTTCGTATCTGTATTTATCAAATCAGATACACTGGGGACAATTCCACGACATCAAAATTTTCATCTTGAAAATGTTCATAGGGGGGACCATATCGATTTTTGGGTTTTTAGCTGTTCTTACAACTGCCACAGCGGCACTATTAGACCTACATACGACTTCTGAACACCTGTGGTGGTGTTTTCGTATCTGTATTTATCAAATCAGATACACTGGGAACAATTCCACGACATCGAAATTTTCATCTTGAAAATGTTCATAGGGGCGACCATATCGATTTTTGGGTTTTTAGCTGTTCTTACAACTGCCACAGCGGCACTATTAGACCTACATACGACTTCTGTACAACTGTGGTGGTGTTTTCGTATCTGTATTTATCAAATCAGATACACTGGGGACAATTCCACGACATCGAAATTTTCATCTTGAAAATGTTCATAGGGGGGACCATATCGATTTTTGGGTTTTTAGCTGTTCTTACAACTGCCACAGCGGCACTATTAGACCTACATACGACTTCTGAACACCTGTGGTGGTGTTTTCGTATCTGTATTTATCAAATCAGATACACTGGGGACAATTCCACGACATCGAAATTTTCATCTTGAAAATGTTCATAGGGGGGACCATATTGATTTTTGGGTTTTTAGCTGTTCTTACAACTGCCACAGCGGCACTATTAGACCTACATACGACTTCTGTACACCTGTGGTGGTGTTTTCGTATCTGTATTTATCAAATCAGATACACAGGGGACAATTCCACGACATCGAAATTTTCATCTTGAAAATGTTCATAGGGGAGACCATATCGATTTTTGGGTTTTTAGCTGTTCTTACAACTGCCACAGCGGCGCTATTAGACCTACATACGACTTCTGTACACCTGTGGTGGTGTTTTCGTATCTGTATTTATCAAATCAGATACACTGGGGACAATTCCACGACATCAAAATTTTCATCTTGAAAATGTTCATAGGGGGGACCATATCGATTTTTGGGTTTTTAGCTGTTCTTACAACTGCCACAGCGGCACTATTAGACCTACATACGACTTCTGAACACCTGTGGTGGTGTTTTCGTATCTGTATTTATCAAATCAGATACACTGGGAACAATTCCACGACATCGAAATTTTCATCTTGAAAATGTTCATAGGGGCGACCATATCGATTTTTGGGTTTTTAGCTGTTCTTACAACTGCCACAGCGGCACTATTAGACCTACATACGACTTCTGTACAACTGTGGTGGTGTTTTCGTATCTGTATTTATCAAATCAGATACACTGGGGACAATTCCACGACATCGAAATTTTCATCTTGAAAATGTTCATAGGGGGGACCATATCGATTTTTGGGTTTTTAGCTGTTCTTACAACTGCCACAGCGGCACTATTAGACCTACATACGACTTCTGAACACCTGTGGTGGTGTTTTCGTATCTGTATTTATCAAATCAGATACACTGGGGACAATTCCACGACATCGAAATTTTCATCTTGAAAATGTTCATAGGGGGGACCATATTGATTTTTGGGTTTTTAGCTGTTCTTACAACTGCCACAGCGGCACTATTAGACCTACATACGACTTCTGTACACCTGTGGTGGTGTTTTCGTATCTGTATTTATCAAATCAGATACACTGGGGACAATTCCACGACATCGAAATTTTCATCTTGAAAATGTTCATAGGGGAGACCATATCGATTTTTGGGTTTTTAGCTGTTCTTACAACTGCCATAGCGGCGCAATTAGACCTACATACGACTTCTGTACACCTGTGGTGGTGTTTTCGTATCTGTATTTATCAAATCAGATACACTGGGGACAATTCCACGACATCGAAATTTTCATCCTGAAAATGTTCATAGGGGGGACCATATCGATTTTTGGGTTTTTAGCTGTTCTTACAACTGCCACAGCGGCGCTATTAGACCTACATACGACTTCTGTACACCTGTGGTGGTGTTTTCGTATCTGTATTTATCAAATCAGATACACTGGGGACAATTCCACGACATCGAAATTTTCATCTTGAAAATGTTCATAGGGGGGACCATATCGATTTTTGGGTTTTTAGCTGTTCTTACAACTGCCACAGCGGCACTATTAGACCTACATACGACTTCTGTACAACTGTGGTGGTGTTTTCGTATCTGTATTTATCAAATCAGATACACTGGGGACAATTCCACGACATCGAAATTTTCATCTTGAAAATGTTCATAGGGGGGACCATATCGATTTTTGGGTTTTTAGCTGTTCTTACAACTGCCAAAGCGGCACTATTAGACCTACATACGACTTCTGAACACCTGTGGTGGTGTTTTCTGTATCTGTATTTATCAAATCAGATACACTGGGGACAATTCCACGACATCAAAATTTTCATCTTGAAAATGTTCATAGGGGGGACCATATCGATTTTTGGGTTTTTAGCTGTTCTTACAGCTGCCACAGCGGCACTATTAGACCTACATACGACTTCTGAACACCTGTGGTGGTGTTTTCGTATCTGTATTTATCAAATCAGATACACTGGGAACAATTCCACGACATCGAAATTTTCGATTTTTGGGTTTTTAGCTGTTCTTACAACTGCCACAGCGGCACTATTAGACCTACATACGACTTCTGAACACCTGTGGTGGTGTTTTCGTATCTGTATTTATCAAATCAGATACACTGGGAACAATTCCACGACATCGAAATTTTCATCTTAAAAATGTTCATAGGGGGGACCATATCGATTTTTGGGTTTTTAGCTGTTCTTACAACTGCCACAGCGGCACTATAAGACATACATACGACTTCTGTACAACTGTGGTGGTGTTTTCGTATCTGTATTTATCAAATCAGATACACTGGGGACAATTCCACGACATCGAAATTTTCATCTTGAAAATGTTCATAGGGGAGATCATATCGATTTTTGGGTTTTTAGCTGTTCTTACAACTGCCACAGCGGCACTATTAGACCTACATACGACTTCTGTACAACTGTGGTGGTGTTTTCGTATCTGTATTTATCAAATCAGATACACTGGGGACAATTCCACGACATCGAAATTTTCATCTTGAAAATGTTCATAGGGGGGAGCATATCGACTTTTGGGTTTTCAGCTGTTCATCTTCCAGCCGCCACAGCGGCGCTATTAGACCTACATACGACTTCTGTACACCTGTGGTGGTGTTTTCGTATCTGTATTTATCAAATCAGATACACTGGGGACAATTCCACGAAGGGGGGGGACCATATCGATTTTTGGGTTTTTAGCTGTTCTTACAACTGCCACAGCGGCACTATTAGACCTACATACGACTTCTGAACACCTGTGGTGGTGTTTTCGTATATGTATTTATCAAATCAGATACACTGGGGACAATTCTACGACATCGAAATTTTCATCTTGAAAATGTTCATAGGGGGGACCATATCGATTTTTGGGTTTTTAGCTGTTCTTACAACTGCCACAGCGGCGCTATTAGACCTACATACGACTTCTGAACACCTATGGTGGTGTTTTCGTATATGTATTTATCAAATCAGATACACTGGGGACAATTCCACGACATCGAAATTTTCATCTTGAAAATGTTCATAGGGGGGACCATATCGATTTTTGGGTTTTTAGCTGTTCTTACAACTGCCACAGCGGCACTATTAGACCTACATACGACTTCTGAACACCTGTGGTGGTGTTTTCGTATCTGTATTTATCAAATCAGATACACTGGGGACAATTCCACGACATCGAAATTTTCATCTTGAAAATGTTCATAGGGGGGACCATATCGATTTTTGGGTTTTTAGCTGTTCTTACAACTGCCACAGCGGCACTATTAGAGCTACATACGACTTCTGTACACCTGTGGTGGTGTTTTCGTATCTGTATTTATCAAATCAGATACACTGGGGACAATTCCACGACATCGAAATTTTCATCTTGATAATGTTCATAGGGGGGACCATATCGATTTTTGGGTTTTTAGCTGTTCTTACAACTGCCACAGCGGCGCTATTAGACCTACATACGACTTCTGTACACCTGTGGTGGTGTTTTCGTATCTGTATTTATCAAATCAGATACACTGGGGACAATTCCACGACATCGAAATTTTCATCTTGAAAATGTTCATAGGGGGGACCATATCGATTTTCGGGTTTTTAGCTGTTCTTACAACTGCCACAGCGGCACTATTAGACCTACATACGACTTCTGTACAACTGTAGTGGTGTTTTCGTATCTGTATTTATCAAATCAGATACACTGGGGATAATTCCACGACATCGAAATTTTCATCTTGAAAATGTTCATAGGGGGGACCATATCGATTTTTGGGTTTTTAGCTGTTCTTACAACTGCCACAGCGGCACTATTAGGCCTACATACGACTTCTGAACACCTGTGGTGGTGTTTTCGTATCTGTATTTATCAAATCAGATACACTGGGGACAATTCCACGACATCGAAATTTTCATCTTGAAAATGTTCATAGGGGGGACCATATCGATTTTTGGGTTTTTAGCTGTTCTTACAACTGCCACAGCGGCACTATTAGACCTACATACGACTTCTGAACACCTGTGGTGGTGTTTTCGTATCTGTATTTATCAAATCAGATACACTGGGGACAATTCCACGACATCGAAATTTTCATCTTGAAAATGTTCATAGGGGGGACCATATCGATTTTTGGGTTTTTAGCTGTTCTTACAACTGCCGCAGCGGCACTATTAGACCTACATACGACTTCTGTACAACTGTGGTGGTGTTTTCGTATCTGTATTTATCAAATCAGATACACTGGGGACAATTCCACGACATCGAAATTTTCATCTTGAAAATGTTCATAGGGGGGACCATATCGATTTTTGGGTTTTTAGCTGTTCTTACAACTGCCACAGCGGCACTATTAGACCTACATACGACTTCTGTACACCTGTGGTGGTGTTTTCGTATCTGTATTTATCAAATCAGATACACTGGGGACAATTCCACGACATCGAAATTTTCATCTTGAAAATGTTCATAGGGGGGACCATATCGATTTTTGGGCTTTTAGCTGTTCTTACAACTGCCACAGCGGCACTATTAGACCTACATACGACTTCTGTACAACAGTGGTGGTGTTTTCGTATCTGTATTTATCAAATCAGATACACTGGGGACAATTCCACGACATCGAAATTTTCATCTTGAAAATGTTCATAGGGGGGACCATATCGATTTTTGGGTTTTTAGCTGTTCTTACAACTGCCACAGCGGCACTATTAGACCTACATACGACTTCTGAACACCTGTGGTGGTGTTTTCGTATCTGTATTTATCAAATCAGATACACTGGGGACAATTCCACGACATCGAAATTTTCATCTTGAAAATGTTCATAGGGGGGACTATATCGATTTTTGGGTTTTTAGCTGTTCTTACAACTGCCACAGCGGCACTATTAGACCTACATTCGACTTCTGTACAACTGTGGTGGTGTTTTCGTATCTGTATTTATCAAATCAGATACACTGGGGACAATTCCACGACATCGAAATTTTCATCTTGAAAATGTTCATAGGGGGGACCATATCGATTTTTGGGTTTTTAGCTGTTCTTACAACTGCCACAGCGGCACTATTAGACCTACATACGACTTCTGTACAACTGTGGTGGTGTTTTCGTATCTGTATTTATCAAATCAGATACACTGGGGACAATTCCACGACATCGAAATTTTCATCTTGAAAATGTTCATAGGGGGGACCATATCGATTTTTGGGTTTTTAGCTGTTCTTACAACTGCCACAGCGGCACTATTAGACCTACATACGACTTCTGAACACCTGTGGTGGTGTTTTCGTATCTGTATTTATCAAATCAGATACACTGGGGACAATTCCACGACATTGAAATTTTCATCTTGAAAATGTTCATAGGGGGGACCATATCGATTTTTGGGTTTTTAGCTGTTCTTACAACTGCCACAGCGGCACTATTAGACCTACATACGACTTCTGTACAACTGTGGTGGTGTTTTCGTATCTGTATTTATCAAATCAGATACACTGGGGACAATTCCAAGACATCGAAATTTTCATCTTGAAAATGTTCATAGGGGGGACCATATCGATTTTTGGGTTTTTAGCTGTTCTTACAACTGCCACAGCGGCACTATTAGACCTACATTCGACTTCTGTACAACTGTGGTGGTGTTTTCGTATCTGTATTTATCAAATCAGATACACTGGGGACAATTCCACGACATCGAAATTTTCATCTTGAAAATGTTCATAGGGGGGACCATATCGATTTTTGGGTTTTTAGCTGTTCTTACAACTGCCACAGCGGCACTATTAGACCTACATACGACTTCTGTACAACTGTGGTGGTGTTTTCGTATCTGTATTTATCAAATCAGATACACTGGGCACAATTACCCGACATCGAAATTTTCATCTTGAAAATGTTCATAGGGGGGACCATATCGATTTTTGGGTTTTTAGCTGTTCTTACAACTGCCACAGCGGCACTATTAGACCTACATACGACTTCTGAACACCTGTGGTGGTGTTTTCGTATCTGTATTTATCAAATCAGATACACTGGGGACAATTCCACGACATCGAAATTTTCATCTTGAAAATGTTCATAGGGGGGACCATATCGATTTTTGGGTTTTTAGCTGTTCTTACAACTGCCACAGCGGCACTATTAGACCTACATACGACTTCTGTACAACTGTGGTGGTGTTTTCGTATCTGTATTTATCAAATCAGATACACTGGGGACAATTCCACGACATCGAAATTTTCATCTTGAAAATGTTCATAGGGGGGACCATATCGATTTTTGGGTTTTTAGCTGTTCTTACAACTGCCACAGCGGCACTATTAGACCTACATACGACTTCTGTACACCTGTGGTGGTGTTTTCGTGTCTGTATTTATCAAATCAGATACACTGGGGACAATTCCACGACATCGAAATTTTCATCTTGAAAATGTTCATAGGGGGGACCATATCGATTTTTGTGTTTTTAGCTGTTCTTACAACTGCCGCAGCGGCACTATTAGACCTACATACGACTTCTGTACAACTGTGGTGGTGTTTTCGTATCTGTATTTATCAAATCAGATACACTGGGGACAATTCCACGACATCGAAATTTTCATCTTGAAAATGTTCATAGGGGGGACCATATCGATTTTTGGGTTTTTAGCTGTTCTTACAACTGTCACAGCGGCACTATTAGACCTACATACGACTTCTGAACACCTGTGGTGGTGTTTTCGTATCTGTATTTATCAAATCAGATACACTGGGGACAATTCCACGACATCGAAATTTTCATCTTGAAAATGTTCATAGGGGGGACCATATCGATTTTTGGGTTTTTAGCTGTTCTTACAACTGCCACAGCGGCACTATTAGACCTACATACGACTTCTGTACACCTGTGGTGGTGTTTTCGTATCTGTATTTATCAAATCAGATACACTGGGGACAATTCCACGACATCGAAATTTTCATCTTGAAAATGTTCATAGGGGGGACCATATCGATTTTTGGGTTTTTAGCTGTTCTTACAACTGCCACAGCGGCACTATTAGACCTACATACGACTTCTGAACACCTGTGGTGGTGTTTTCGTATCTGTATTTATCAAATCAGATACACTGGGGATAATTCCACGACATCGAAATTTTCATCTTGAAAATGTTCATAGGGGGGAACATATCGACTTTTGGGTTTTCAGCTGTTCATCTTCCAGCCGCCACAGCGGCGCTATTAGACCTACATACGACTTCTGTACACCTGTGGTGGTGTTTTCGTATCTGTATTTATCAAATCAGATACACTGGGGACAATTCCACGACATCGAAATTTTCATCTTGAAAATGTTCATAGGGGGGACCATATCGATTTTTGAGTTTTTAGCTGTTCTTACAACTGCCACAGCGGCACTATTAGACCTACATACGACTTCTGAACACCTGTGGTGGTGTTTTCGTATCTGTACGCTGGGGACAATTCCACGACATCGAAATTTTCATCTTGAAAATGTTCATAGGGGGGACCATATCGGTTTTTGGGTTTTTAGCTGTTCTTACAACTGCCACAGCGGCACTATTAGACCTACATACGACTTCTGTACAACTGTGGTGGTGTTTTCGTATCTTTATTTAGCAAATCAGACACACTGGGGACAATTCCACGACATCGAAATTTTCATCTTGAAAATGTTCATAGGGGGGACCATATCGATTTTTGGGTTTTTAGCTGTTCTTACAACTGCCACAGCGGCACTATTAGACCTACATACGACTTCTGTACAACTGTGGTGGTGTTTTCGTATCTGTATTTATCAAATCAGATACACTGGGGATAATTCCACGACATCGAAATTTTCATCTTGAAAATGTTCATAGGGGGGACCATATCGACTTTCGGGTTTTCAGCTGTTCATCTTCCAGCCGCCACAGCGGCGCTATTAGACCTACATACGACTTCTGTACACCTGTGGTGGTGTTTTCGTATCTGTATTTATCAAATCAGATACACTGGGGACAATTCCACGACATCGAAATTTTCATCTTGAAAATGTTCATAGGGGGGACCATATCGACTTTTGGGTTTTCAGCTGTTCATATTCCAGCCGCCACAGCGGCGCTATTAGACCTACATACGACTTCTGTACACCTGTGGTGGTGTTTTCGTATCTGTATTTATCAAATCAGATACACTGAGGACAATTCCACGACATCGAAATTTTCATCTTGAAAATGTTCATAGGGGAGACCATATCGATTTTTGGGTTTTTAGCTGTTCTTACAACTGCCACAGCGGCACTATTAGACCTACATACGACTTCTGTACAACTGTGGTGGTGTTTTCGTATCTGTATTTATCAAATCAGATACACTGGGGATAATTCCACGACATCGAAATTTTCATCTTGAAAATGTTCATAGGGGGGACCATATCGACTTTCGGGTTTTCAGCTGTTCATCTTCCAGCCTCCACAGCGGCGCTATTAGACCTACATACGACTTCTGTACAACTGTGGTTTTCATCTTGAAAACGTTCATAGGGGGGACCATATCGATTTTTGGGTTTTTAGGTGTTCTTACAACTGCCACAGCGGCACTATTAGACCTACATACGACTTCTGTACAACTGTGGTGGTGTTTTCGTATCTGTATTTATCAAATCAGATACACTGGGGACAATTCCACGACATCGAAATTTTCATCTTGAAAATGTTCATAGGGGGGACCATATCGATTTTTGGGTTTTTAGCAGTTCTTACAACTGCCACAGCGGCACTATTAGACCTACATACGACTTCTGTACAACTGTGGTGGTGTTTTCGTATCTGTATTTATCAAATCAGATACACTGGGGGCAATTCCACGACATCGAAATTTTCATCTTGAAAATGTTCATAGGGGGGACCATATCGATTTTTGGGTTTTTAGCTGTTCTTACAACTGCCACAGCGGCACTATTAGACCTACATACGACTTCTGTACAACTGTGGTGGAGTTTTCGTATCTGTATTTATCAAATCAGATACACTGGGGACAATTCCACCACATCGAAATTTTCATCTTGAAAATGTTCATAGGGGGGACCATATCGATTTTTGGGTTTTTAGCTGTTCTTACAACTGCCACAGCGGCACTATTAGACCTACATACGACTTCTGAACACCTGTGGTGGTGTTTTCGTATCTGTATTTATCAAATCAGATACACTGGGGACAATTCCACGACATCGAAATTTTCATCTTGAAAATGTTCATAGGGGGGACCATATCGATTTTTGGGTTTTTAGCTGTTCTTACAACTGCTACAGCGGCACTATTAGACCTACATACGACTTCTGAACATCTGTGGTGGTGTTTTCGTATCTGTATTTATCAAATCAGATACACTGGGGACAATTCCACGACATCGAAATTTTCATCTTGAAAATGTTCATATGGGGGACCATATCGATTTTTGGGTTTTTAGCTGTTCTTACAACTGCCACAGCGGCACTATTAGACCTACATACGACTTCTGTACAACTGTGGTGGTGTTTTCGTATCTGTATTTATCAAATCAGATACACTGGGGATAATTCCACGACATCGAAATTTTCATCTTGAAAATGTTCATAGGGGGGACCATATCGACTTTCGGGTTTTCAGCTGTTCATCTTCCAGCCGCCACAGCGGCGCTATTAGACCTACATACGACTTCTGTACAACTGTGGTTTTCATCTTGAAAATGTTCATAGGGGGGACCATATCGATTTTTGGGTTTTTAGCTGTTCTTACAACTGCCACAGCGGCACTATTAGACCTACATACGATTTCTGTACACCTGTGGTGGTGTTTTCGTATCTGTATTTATCAAATCAGATACACTGGGGACAATTCCACGACATCGAAATTTTCATCTTGAAAATGTTCATAGGGGGGACCATATCGATTTTTGGGTTTTTAGCTGTTCATCTTCCAGCCGCCACAGCGGCGCTATTAGACCTACATACGACTTCTGTACACCTGCGGTGGTGTTTTCGTATCTGTATTTATCAAATCAGATACACTGGGGATAATTCCACGACACCGAAATTTTCATCTTGAAAATGTTCATAGGGGGGACCATATCGACTTTTGGGTTTTCAGCTGTTCATCTTCCAGCCGCCACAGCGGCGCTATTAGACCTACATACGACTTCTGTACACCTGTGGTGGTGTTTTCGTATCTGTATTTATCAAATCAGATACACTGGGGACAATTCCACGACATCGAAATTTTCATCTTGAAAATGTTCATAGGGGGGACCATATCGACTTTTGGGTTTTCAGCTGTTCTTACAACTGCCACAGCGGCACTATTAGACCTACATACGACTTCTGTACACCTGTGGTGGTGTTTTCGTATCTGTATTTATCAAATCAGATACACTGGGGACAATTCCACGACATCGAAATTTTCATCTTGAAAATGTTCATAGGGGGGACCATATCGATTTTTGGGTTTTTAGCTGTTCTTAAAACTGCCACAGCGGCGCTATTAGACCTACATACGACTTCGGTACACCTGTGGTGGTGTTTTCGTATCTGTATTTATCAAATCAAATACACTGGGGACAATTCCACGACATCGAAATTTTCATCTTGAAAATGTTCATAGGGGGGACCATATCGATTTTTGGGTTTTTAGCTGTTCTTACAACTGCCACAGCGGCACTATTAGACCTACATACGACTTCTGTACACCTGTGGTGGTGTTTTCGTATCTGTATTTATCAAATCAGATACACTGGGGACAATTCCACGACATCGAAATTTTCATCTTGAAAATGTTCATAGGGGGGACCATATCGATTTTTGGGTTTTTAGCTGTTCTTACAACTGCCACAGCGGCACTATTAGACCTACATACGACTTCTGTACAACTGTGGTGGTGTTTTCGTATCTGTATTTATCAAATCAGATACACTGGGGACAATTCCACGACATCGAAATTTTCATCTTGAAAATGTTCATAGGGGGGACCATATCGATTTTTGGGTTTTTAGCTGTTCTTACAACTGCCACAGCGGCACTATTAGACCTACATACGACTTCTGTACACCTGTGGTGGTGTTTTCGTATCTGTATTTATCAAATCAGATACACTGGGGACAATTCCACGACATCGAAATTTTCATCTTGAAAATGTTCATAGGGGGGACCATATCGATTTTTGGGTTTTTAGCTGTTCTTACAACTGCCACAGCGGCACTATTAGACCTACATACGACTTCTGTACACCTGTGGTGGTGTTTTCGTATCTGTATTTATCAAATCAGATACACTGGGGACAATTCCACGACATCGAAATTTCCATCTTGAAAATGTTCATAGGGGGGACCATATCGACTTTTGGGTTTTCAGCTGTTCATCTTCCAGCCGCCACAGCGGCGCTATTAGACCTACATACGACTTCTGTACACCTGTGGTGGTGTTTTCGTATCTGTATTTATCAAATCAGATACACTGGGGACAATTCCACGACATCGAAATTTTCATCTTGAAAATGTTCATTGGGGGACCATATCGATTTTGGGTTTTTAGCTGTTCTTACAACTGCCACAGCGGCACTATTAGACCTACATACGACTTCTGAACACCTGTGGTGGTGTTTTTGTATCTGTATTTATCAAATCAGATACACTGGGGACAATTCCACGACATCGAAATTTTCATCTTGAAAATGTTCATAGGGGGGACCATATCGATTTTTGGGTTTTTAGCTGTTCTTACAACTGCCACAGCGGCACTATTAGACCTACATACGACTTCTGTACAACTGTGGTGGTGTTTTCCTATCTGTATTTATCAAATCAGATACACTGGGGACAATTCCACGACATCGAAATTTTCATCTTGAAAATGTTCATAGGGGGGACCATATCGATTTTTGGGTTTTTAGCTGTTCTTACAACTGCCACAGCGGCACTATTAGACCTACATACGACTTCTGTACAACTGTGGTGGTGTTTTCGTATCTGTATTTATCAAATCAGATACACTGGGGACAATTCCACCACATCGAAATTTTCATCTTGAAAATGTTCATAGGGGGGACCATATCGATTTTTGGGTTTTTAGCTGTTCTTACAACTGCCACAGCGGCACTATTAGGCCTACATACGACTTCTGAACACCTGTGGTGGTGTTTTCGTATCTGTATTTATCAAATCAGATACACTGGGGACAATTCCACGACATCGAAATTTTCATCTTGAAAATGTTCATAGGGGGGACCATATCGATTTTTGGGTTTTTAGCTGTTCTTACAACTGCTACAGCGGCACTATTAGACCTACATACGACTTCTGAACATCTGTGGTGGTGTTTTCGTATCTGTATTTATCAAATCAGATACACTGGGGACAATTCCACGACATCGAAATTTTCATCTTGAAAATGTTCATATGGGGGACCATATCGATTTTTGGGTTTTTAGCTGTTCTTACAACTGCCACAGCGGCACTATTAGACCTACATACGACTTCTGTACAACTGTGGTGGTGTTTTCGTATCTGTATTTATCAAATCAGATACACTGGGGATAATTCCACGACATCGAAATTTTCATCTTGAAAATGTTCATAGGGGGGACCATATCGACTTTCGGGTTTTCAGCTGTTCATCTTCCAGCCGCCACAGCGGCGCTATTAGACCTACATACGACTTCTGTACAACTGTGGTTTTCATCTTGAAAATGTTCATAGGGGTGACCATATCGATTTTTGGGTTTTTAGCTGTTCTTACAACTGCCACAGCGGCACTATTAGACCTACATACGATTTCTGTACACCTGTGGTGGTGTTTTCGTATCTGTATTTATCAAATCAGATACACTGGGGACAATTCCACGACATCGAAATTTTCATCTTGAAAATGTTCATAGGGGGGACCATATCGATTTTTGGGTTTTTAGCTGTTCTTACAACTGCCACAGCGGCACTATTAGACCTACATACGACTTCTGTACAACTGTGGTGGTGTTTTCCTATCTGTATTTATCAAATCAGATACACTGGGGACAATTCCACGACATCGAAATTTTCATCTTGAAAATGTTCATAGGGGGGACCATATCGATTTTTGGGTTTTTAGCTGTTCTTACAACTGCCACAGCGGCACTATTAGACCTACATACGACTTCTGAACACCTGTGGTGGTGTTTTCGTATCTGTATTTATCAAATCAGATACACTGGGGACAATTCCACGACATCGAAATTTTCATCTTGAAAATGTTCATAGGGGGGACCATATCGACTTTTGGGTTTTTAGCTGTTCTTACAACTGCCACAGCGGCACTATTAGACCTACATACGACTTCTGTACAACTGTGGTGGTGTTTTCGTATCTGTATTTATCAAATCAGATACACTGGGGACAATTCCACGACATCGAAATTTTCATCTTGAAAATGTTCATAGGGGGGACCATATTGACTTTTGGGTTTTCAGCTGTTCATCTTCCAGCCGCCACAGCGGCGCTATTAGACCTGCATACGACTTCTGTACACCTGTGGTGGTGTTTTCGTATCTGTATTTATCAAATCAGATACACTGGGGACAATTCCACGACATCGAAATTTTCATCTTGAAAATGTTCATAGGGGGGACCATATCGACTTTTGGGTTTTCAGCTGTTCTTACAACTGCCACAGCGGCACTATTAGACCTACATACGACTTCTGTACACCTGTGGTGGTGTTTTCGTATCTGTATTTATCAAATCAGATACACTGGGGACAATTCCACGACATCGAAATTTTCATCTTGAAAATGTTCATAGGGGGAACCATATCGATTTTTGGGTTTTTAGCTGTTCTTAAAACTGCCACAGCGGCGCTATTAGACCTACATACGACTTCGGTACACCTGTGGTGGTGTTTTCGTATCTGTATTTATCAAATCAGATACACTGGGGACAATTCCACGACATCGAAATTTTCATCTTGAAAATGTTCATAGGGGGGACCATATTGACTTTTGGGTTTTCAGCTGTTCATCTTCCAGCCGCCACAGCGGCGCTATTAGACCTGCATACGACTTCTGTACACCGGTGGTGGTGTTTTCGTATCTGTATTTATCAAATCAGATACACTGGGGACAATTCCACGACATCGAAATTTTCATCTTGAAAATGTTCATAGGGGGGACCATATCGATTTTTGGGTTTTTAGCTGTTCATCTTCCAGCCGCCACAGCGGCGCTATTAGACCTACATACGACTTCTGTACACCTGTGGTGGTGTTTTCGTATCTGTATTTATCAAATCAGATACACTGGGGATAATTCCACGACACCGAAATTTTCATCTTGAAAATGTTCATAGGGGGGACCATATCGACTTTTGGGTTTTCAGCTGTTCATCTTCCAGCCGCCACAGCGGCGCTATTAGACCTACATACGACTTCTGTACACCTGTGGTGGTGTTTTCGTATCTGTATTTATCAAATCAGATACACTGGGGACAATTCCACGACATCGAAATTTTCATCTTGAAAATGTTCATAGGGGGGACCATATCGACTTTTGGGTTTTCAGCTGTTCTTACAACTGCCACAGCGGCACTATTAGACCTACATACGACTTCTGTACACCTGTGGTGGTGTTTTCGTATCTGTATTTATCAAATCAGATACACTGGGGACAATTCCACGACATCGAAATTTTCATCTTGAAAATGTTCATAGGGGGAACCATATCGATTTTTGGGTTTTTAGCTGGTCTTAAAACTGCCACAGCGGCGCTATTAGACCTACATACGACTTCGGTACACCTGTGGTGGTGTTTTCGTATCTGTATTTATCAAATCAAATACACTGGGGACAATTCCACGACATCGAAATTTTCATCTTGAAAATGTTCATAGGGGGGACCATATCGATTTTTGGGTTTTTAGCTGTTCTTACAACTGCCACAGCGGCACTATTAGACCTACATACGACTTCTGTACACCTGTGGTGGTGTTTTCGTATCTGTATTTATCAAATCAGATACACTGGGGACAATTCCACGACATCGAAATTTTCATCTTGAAAATGTTCATAGGGGGGACCATATCGATTTTTGGGTTTTTAGCTGTTCTTACAACTGCCACAGCGGCACTATTAGACCTACATACGACTTCTGTACAACTGTGGTGGTGTTTTCGTATCTGTATTTATCAAATCAGATACACTGGGGACAATTCCACGACATCGAAATTTTCATCTTGAAAATGTTCATAGGGGGGACCATATCGATTTTTGGGTTTTTAGCTGTTCTTACAACTGCCACAGCGGCACTATTAGACCTACATACGACTTCTGTACAACTGTGGTGGTGTTTTCGTATCTGTATTTATCAAATCAGATACACTGGGGACAATTCCACGACATCGAAATTTTCATCTTGAAAATGTTCATAGGGGGGACCATATCGATTTTTGGGTTTTTAGCTGTTCTTACAACTGCCACAGCGGCACTATTAGACCTACATACGACTTCTGTACACCTGTGGTGGTGTTTTCGTATCTGTATTTATCAAATCAGATACACTGGGGACAATTCCACGACATCGAAATTTTCATCTTGAAAATGTTCATAGGGGGGACCATATCGACTTTTGGGTTTTCAGCTGTTCATCTTCCAGCCGCCACAGCGGCGCTATTAGACCTACATACGACTTCTGTACACCTGTGGTGGTGTTTTCGTATCTGTATTTATCAAATCAGATACACTGGGGACAATTCCACGACATCGAAATTTTCATCTTGAAAATGTTCATTGGGGGACCATATCGATTTTGGGTTTTCAGCTGTTCATCTTCCAGCCGCCACAGCGGCGCTATTAGACCTACATACGACTTCTGTACACCTGTGGTGGTGTTTTCGTATCTGTATTTATCAAATCAGATACACTGGGGACAATTCCACGACATCGAAATTTTCATCTTGAAAATGTTCATTGGGGGGACCATATCGATTTTGGGTTTTTAGCTGTTCTTACAACTGCCACAGCGGCACTATTAGACCTACATACGACTTCTGAACACCTGTGGTGGTGTTTTCGTATCTGTATTTATCAAATCAGATACACTGGGGACAATTCCACGACATCGAAATTTTCATCTTGAAAATGTTCATAGGGGGGACCATATCGATTTTTGGGTTTTTAGCTGTTCTTACAACTGCCACAGCGGCACTATTAGACCTACATACGACTTCTGTACAACTGTGGTGGTGTTTTCCTATCTGTATTTATCAAATCAGATACGCTGGGGACAATTCCACGACATCGAAATTTTCATCTTGAAAATGTTCATAGGGGGGACCATATCGATTTTTGGGTTTTTAGCTGTTCTTACAACTGCCACAGCGGCACTATTAGACCTACATACGACTTCTGTACACCTGTGGTGGTGTTTTCGTATCTGTATTTATCAAATCAGATACACTGGGGACAATTCCACGACATCGAAATTTTCATCTTGAAAATGTTCATAGGGGGGACCATATCGACTTTTGGGTTTTCAGCTGTTCATCTTCCAGCCGCCACAGCGGCGCTATTAGACCTACATACGACTTCTGTACACCTGTGGTGGTGTTTTCGTATCTGTATTTATCAAATCAGATACACTGGGGACAATTCCACGACATCGAAATTTTCATCTTGAAAATGTTCATAGGGGGGACCATATCGATTTTTGGGTTTTTAGCTGTTCTTACAACTGCCACAGCGGCACTATTAGACCTACATGTGACTTCTGTACACCTGTGGTGGTGTTTTCGTATCTGTATTTATCAAATCAGATACACTGGGGACAATTCCACGACATCGAAATTTTCATCTTGAAAATGTTCATAGGGGGGACCATATCGACTTTTGGGTTTTCAGCTGTTCATCTTCCAGCCGCCACAGCGGCGCTATTAGACCTACATACGACTTCTGTACACCTGTGGTGGTGTTTTCGTATCTGTATTTATCAAATCAGATACACTGGGGACAATTCCACGACATTTAGCTGTTCTTACAACTGCCACAGCGGCACTATTAGACCTACATGTGACTTCTGTACACCTGTGGTGGTGTTTTCGTATCTGTATTTATCAAATCAGATACACTGGGGACAATTCCACGACATCGAAATTTTCATCTTGAAAATGTTCATAGGGGGGACCATATCGATTTTTGGGTTTTTAGCTGTTCTTACAACTGCCACAGCGGCACTATTAGACCTACATACGACTTCTGTACAACTGTGGTGGTGTTTTCGTATCTGTATTTATCAAATCAGATACACTGGGGACAATTCCACGACATCGAAATTTTCATCTTGAAAATGTTCATAGGGGGGACCATATCGACTTTTGGGTTTTCAGCTGTTCATCTTCCAGCCGCCACAGCGGCGCTATTAGACCTACATACGACTTCTGTACACCTGTGGTGGTGTTTTCGTATCTGTATTTATCAAATCAGATACACTGGGGACAATTCCACGACATTTAGCTGTTCTTACAACTGCCACAGCGGCACTATTAGACCTACATGTGACTTCTGTACACCTGTGGTGGTGTTTTCGTATCTGTATTTATCAAATCAGATACACTGGGGACAATTCCACGACATCGAAATTTTCATCTTGAAAATGTTCATAGGGGGGACCATATTGATTTTTGGGTTTTTAGCTGGTCTTACAACTGCCACAGCGGCACTATAAGACCTACATACGACTTCTGTACAACTGTGGTGGTGTTTTCGTATCTGTATTTATCAAATCAGATACACTGGGGACAATTCCACGACATCGAAATTTTCATCTTGAAAATGTTCATAGGGGGGACCATATCGATTTTTGGGTTTTTAGCTGTTCTTACAACTGCCACAGCGGCACTATTAGACCTACATACGACTTCTGTACAACTGTGGTGGTGTTTTCGTATCTGTATTTATCAAATCAGATACACTGGGGACAATTCCACGACATCGAAATTTTCATCTTGAAAATGTTCATAGGGGGGACCATATCGATTTTTGGGTTTTTAGCTGTTCTTACAACTGCCACAGCGGCACTATTAGACCTACATACGACTTCTGAACACCTGTGGTGGTATTTTCGTATCTGTATTTATCAAATCAGATACACTGGGGACAATTCCACGACATCGAAATTTTCATCTTGAAAATGTTCATAGGGGGGACCATATCGATTTTTGGGTTTTTAGCTGTTCTTACAACTGCCACAGCGGCACTATTAGACCTACATACGACTTCTGAACACCTGTGGTGGTGTTTTCGTATCTGTATTTATCAAATCAGATACACTGGGGACAATTCCACGACATCGAAATTTTCATCTTGAAAATGTTCATAGGGGGGACCATATCGATTTTTGGGTTTTTAGCTGTTCTTACAACTGCCACAGCGGCACTATTAGACCTAGATACGACTTCTGTACACCTGTGGTGGTGTTTTCGTATCTGTATTTATCAAATCAGATACACTGGGGACAATTCCACGACATCGAAATTTTCATCTTGAAAATGTTCATAGGGGGGACCATATCGATTTTTGGGTTTTTAGCTGTTCTTACAACTGCCACAGCGGCGCTATTAGACCTACATACGACTTCTGTACAACTGTGGTGGTGTTTTCGTATCTGTATTTATCAAATCAGATACACTGGGGACAATTCCACGACATCGAAATTTTCATCTTGAAAATGTTCATAGGGGGGACCATATCGACTTTTGGGTTTTCAGCTGTTCATCTTCCAGCCACCACAGCGGCGCTATTAGACCTACATACGACTTCTGTACACCTGTGGTGGTGTTTTCCTATCTGTATTTATCAAATCAGATACACTGGAGACAATTCCACGACATCGAAATTTTCATCTTGAAAATGTTCATAGGGGGGACCATATCGATTTTTGGGTTTTTAGCTGTTCTTACAACTGCCACAGCGGCACTATTAGACCTACATACGACTTCTGAACACCTGTGGTGGTGTTTTCGTATCTGTATTTATCAAATCAGATACACTGGGGATAATTCCACGACATCGAAATTTTCATCTTGAAAATGTTCGTAGGGGGGACCATATCGACTTTTGGGTTTTCAGCTGTTCATCTTGCAGCCGCCACAGCGGCGCTATTAGACCTACATACGACTTCTGTACACCTGTGGTGGTGTTTTCGTATCTGTATTTATCAAATCAGATACACTGGGGACAATTCCACGACATCGAAATTTTCATCTTGAAAATGTTCATAGGGGGGATCATATCGATTTTTGGGTTTTTAGCTGTTCTTACAACTGCCACAGCGGCACTATTAGACCTACATACGACTTCTGAACACCTGTGGTGGTGTTTTCGTATCTGTATTTATCAAATCAGATACACTGGGGATAATTCCACGACATCGAAATTTTCATCTTGAAAATATTCGTAGGGGGGACCATATCGACTTTTGGGTTTTCAGCTGTTCATCTTCCAGCCGCCACAGCGGCGCTATTAGACCTACATACGACTTCTGTACACCTGTGGTGGTGTTTTCGTATCTGTATTTATCAAATCAGATACACTGGGGACAATTCCACGACATCGAAATTTTCATCTTGAAAATGTTCATAGGGGGGACCATATCGATTTTTGGGTTTTTAGCTGTTCTTACAACTGCCACAGCGGCACTATTAGACCTACATACGACTTCTGAACACCTGTGGTGGTGTTTTCGTATCTGTATTTATCTAATCAGATACACTGGGGCAATTCCACGACATCGAAATTTTCATCTTGAAAATGTTCATAGGGGGGACCATATCGACTTTTGGGTTTTCAGCTGTTCATCTTCCAGCCGCCACAGCGGCGCTATTAGACCTACATACGACTTCTGTACACCTGTGGTGGTGTTTTCGTATCTGTATTTATCAAATCAGATACACTGGGGATAATTCCACGACATCGAAATTTTCATCTTGAAAATGTTCATAGGGGGGACCATATCGACTTTTGGGTTTTCAGCTGTTCATCTTCCAGCCGCCACAGCGGCGCTATTAGACCTACATACGACTTCTGTACACCTGTGGTGGTGTTTTCGTATCTGTATTTATCAAATCAGATACACTGGAGACAATTCCACGACATCGAAATTTTCATCTTGAAAATGTTCATAGGGGGGACCATATCGATTTTTGGGTTTTTAGCTGTTCTTACAACTGCCACAGCGGCACTATTAGACCTAGATACGATTTCTGTACAACTCTGGTGGTGTTTTCGTATCTGTATTTATCAAATCAGATACACTGGGGACAATTCCACGACTTCGAAATTTTCATCTTGAAAATGTTCATAGGGGGGACCATATCGACTTTTGGGTTTTCAGCTGTTCTTACAACTGCCACAGCGGCACTATTAGACCTACATACGACTTCTGTACACCTGTGGTGGTGTTTTCGTATCTGTATTTATCAAATCAGATACACTGGGGACAATTCCACGACATCGAAATTTTCATCTTGAAAATGTTCATAGGGGGGACCATATCGACTTTTGGGTTTTCAGCTGTTCATCTTCCAGCCGCCACAGCGGCGCTATTAGACCTACATACGACTTCTGTACAACTGTGGTGGTGTTTTCGTATCTGTATTTATCAAATCAGATACACTGGGGACAATTCCACGACATCGAAATTTTCATCTTGAAAATGTTCATAGGGGGGACCATATCGATTTTTGGGTTTTCAGCTGTTCTTACAACTGCCACGACGGCACTATTAGACCTACATACGACTTCTATACACCTGTGGTGGTGTTTTCGTATCTGTATTTATCAAATCAGATACACTGGGGACAATTCCACGACATCGAAATTTTCATCTTGAAAATGTTCATAGAGGCGACCATATGGATTTTTGGGTTTTT
Source organism: Eristalis pertinax (assembly GCA_907269125.1). Taxonomy (NCBI): domain Eukaryota; kingdom Metazoa; phylum Arthropoda; class Insecta; order Diptera; family Syrphidae; genus Eristalis; species Eristalis pertinax. The sequence goes on from CAJSMF010000060.1 coordinate 89,205, forward strand.
AGCTGTTCTTACAACTGCCACAGCGGCACTATTAGACCTACATACGACTTCTGTACAACTGTGGTGGTGTTTTCGTATCTGTATGTATCAAATCAGATACACTGGGGACAATTCCACGACATCGAAATTTTCATCTTGAAAATGTTCATAGGGGGGACCATATCGACTTTTGGGTTTTCAGCTGTTCTTACAACTGACACAGCTGCACTATTAGACCTACATACGACTTCTGTACACCTGTGGTGGTGTTTTCGTATCTGTATTTATCAAATCAGATACACTGGGGACAATTCCACGACATCGAAATTTTCATCTTGAAAATGTTCATAGGGGGGACCATATCGACTTTTGGGTTTTCAGCTGTTCATCTTCCAGCCGCCACAGCGGCGCTATTAGACCTACATACGACTTCTGTACACCTGTGGTGGTGTTTTCGTATCTGTATTTATCAAATCAGATACACTGGGGGACAATTCCACGACATCGAAATTTTCATCTTGAAAATGTTCATAGGGGGGCCATATCGATTTTTGGGTTTTTAGCTGTTCTTACAACTGCCACAGCGGCACTATTAGACCTACATACGACTTCTGTACACCTGTGGTGGTGTTTTCGTATCTGTATTTATCAAATTAGATACACTGGGGACAATTCCACGACATCGAAATTTTCATCTTGAAAATGTTCATAGGGGGGACCATATCGATTTTTGGGTTTTTAGCTGTTCTTACAACTGCCACAGCGGCACTATTAGACCTACATACGACTTCTGAACACCTGTGGTGGTGTTTTCGTATCTGTATTTATCAAATCAGATACACTGGGGACAATTCCACGACATCGAAATTTTCATCTTGAAAATGTTCATAGGGGGGACCATATCGATTTTTGGGTTTTTAGCTGTTCTTACAACTGCCACAGCGGCACTATTAGACCTACATACGACTTCTGTACACCTGTGGTGATGTTTTCGTATCTGTATTTATCAAATCAGATACACTGGGGACAATTCCACGACATCGAAATTTTCATCTTGAAAATGTTCATAGGGGGGACCATATCGACTTTTGGGTTTTCAGCTGTTCATCTTCCAGCCGCCACAGCGGCGCTATTAGACATACATTCGACTTCTGTACAACTGTGGTGGTGTTTTCGTATCTGTATTTATCAAGTCAGATACACTGGGGACAATTCCACGACATCGAAATTTTCATCTTGAAAATGTGCATAGGGGGGACCATATCGATTTTTGGGTTTTTAGCTGTTCTTACAACTGCCACAGCGGCACTATTAGACCTACATACGACTTCTGAACACCTGTGGTGGTGTTTTCGTATCTGTATTTATCAAATCAGATACACTGGGGACAATTCCACGACATCGAAATTTTCATCTTGAAAATGTTCATAGGGGGGACCATATCGATTTATGGGTTTTTAGCTGTTCTTACAACTGCCACAGCGGCACTATTAGACCTACATACGACTTCTGAACACCTGTGGTGGTGTTTTCGTATCTGTATTTATCAAATCAGATACACTGGGGACAATTCCACGACATCGAAATTTTCATCTTGAAAATGTGCATAGGGGGGACCATATCGATTTTTGGGTTTTTAGCTGTTCTTACAACTGCCACAGCGGCACTATTAGACCTACATACGACTTCTGAACACCTGTGGTGGTGTTTTTCGTATCTGTATTTATCAAATCAGATACACTGGGGACAATTCCACGACATCGAAATTTTCATCTTGAAAATGTTCATAGGGGGGACCATATCGATTTATGGGTTTTTAGCTGTTCTTACAACTGCCACAGCGGCACTATTAGACCTACATACGACTTCTGAACACCTGTGGTGGTGTTTTCGTATCTGTATTTATCAAATCAGATACACTGGGGACAATTCCACGACATCGAAATTTTCATCTTGAAAATGTTCATAGGGGGGACCATATCGACTTTTGGGTTTTCAGCTGTTCATCTTCCAACCGCCACAGCAGCGCTATTAGACCTACATAGGACTTCTGTAAACCTGTGGTGGTGTTTTCGTATCTGTATTTATCAAATCAGATACACTGGGGACAATTCCACGACATCGAAATTTTCATCTTGAAAATGTTCATAGGGGGGACCATATCGATTTTTGGGTTTTTAGCTGTTCTTACAACTGCCACAGCGGCACTATTAGACCTACATACGACTTCTGAACACCTGTGGTGGTGTTTTCGTATCTGTATTTATCAAATCAGATACACTGGGGACAATTCCACGAAATCGAAATTTTCGTCTTGAAAATGTTCATAGGGGGGACCATATCGACTTTTAGGTTTTCAGCTGTTCATCTTCCAGCCGCCACAGCGGCGCTATTAGACCTACATACGACTTCTGTACAACTGTGGTGGTGTTTTCGTATCTGTATTTATCAAATCAGATACACTGGGGACAATTCCACGACATCGAAATTTTCATCTTGAAAATGTTCATAGGGGGGACCATATCGATTTTTGGGTTTGTAGCTGTTCTTACAACTGCCACAGCGGCACTATTAGACCTACATACAACTTCTGTACAACTGTGGTGGTGTTTTCGTATCTGTATTTATCAAATCAGATACACTGGGGACAATTCCACGACATCGAAATTTTCATCTTGAAAATGTTC
>CAJSMF010000062.1:600000-804072 GCA_907269125.1 Eristalis pertinax
ACCGATTCAACATCTGTTCAGTAGTTGTTGAGATTTTCACGTTCAGGCAGATAGACTTACAAGGAAGGGATATATTTTTTCCATATTTAATGACGATACCACAATGAACAACGGAAATGAAGCTTCCTCATGCACCACTCTCTCCATTGGAGAAAACCGATACAACACCCGCTCAGTAGTTCTTGAGATTTTCACGTTCAGACAGATATACTTACAAGGAATGGATATATTTTTTTCCATATTTAATTATGGTACCTAAATGAGTTATGGAATTAAACCTTTCTCATGAAGCACTCTGTCTATTGGTGAGAACCGATTCAACATCTGTTCAGTAGGTGTTGCGATTTTCACGTTCAGACAGACAGACTTACAAGGAATGGATTTATTTTTTTCCATATTTAATGATGATACCTCAATGGATTATGTAAATAAACCTTTCTCATGAACCACTCTGTCTATTGGTGCGAACCGATTCAACATCCGCTCAGTTGTTGTTGAGATTTTCACGTTCAGGCAGATAGACTTACAAGGAAGGGATATATTTTTTCCATATTTAATGATGATATCTAAATGAGTTATGGAATTAAACCTTTCTCATGAACCACTCTGTCTATTGGTGCGAACCGATTCAACATCCGTTCAGTAGTTGTTGAGATTTTCACGTTCAGACAGATAGACTTACAAGGAAGGGATATATTTTTTCCATATTTAATGCTGATACCACAATGAACAACGCAAATAAAGCTTCCTCATGCACCACTCTCTCCAATGGAGAAAACCGATTCAGCACCCGCTCAGTAGTTGTTGAGATTTTCACGTTCAGGCAGATAGACTTACAAGGAAGGGATATATTTTTTCCATATTTAATGATGATACCTCAATGAATTATGGAATTAAACCTTTCTCATGAACCACTCGGTCTATTGGTGCGAACCGATTCAACATCCGTTCAGTAGTTGTTGAGATTTTCACGTTCAGGCAGATAGACTTACAAGGAAGGGATTTATTTTTTCCATATTTAATGCTGATACCACAATGAACAACGCAAATAAAGCTTCCTCATGCACCACTCTCTCCATTGGAGAAAACCGATTCAACACCCGCTCAGTAGTTGTTGAGATTTTCATGTTCAGGCAGATATACTTACAAGGAATGGATATATTTTTTTCCATATTTAATTATGGTAGCTAAATGAGTTATGGAATTAAACCTTTCTCATGAACCACTTTGTCTATTGGTGCGAACCGATTCAACATCCGTTCAGTAGTTGTTGAGATTTTCACGTTCAGGCAGATAGACTTACAAGGAAGGGATATATTTTTTCCATATTTAATGACGATACCACAATGAACAACGGAAATAAAGCTTCCTCATGCACCACTCTCTCCAATGGAGAAAACCGATTCAGCACCCACTCAGTAGTTTTTGAGATTTTCACGTTCAGGCAGATAGACTTACAAGGAAGGGATTTATTTTTTCCATATTTAATGCTGATACCACAATGAACAACGCAAATAAAGCTTCCTCATGCACCACTCTCTCCATTGGAGAAAACCGATTCAACACCCGCTCAGTAGTTGTTGAGATTTTCACGTTCAGGCAGATAGACTTTCAAGGAAGGGATATATTTTTTCCGTATTTAATGATGATACCTCAATGAATTATGGAATTAAACCTTTCTCATGAACCACTCTGTCTATTGGTGCGAACCGATTCGAAATCCGTTCAGTAGTTGTTGCGATTTTCACGTTCAAACAGATAGACCTAAAAGGAATGGATATATTTTTTTCCATATTTAATGATGATACTTAAATGAGTTATGGAATTAAACCTTTCTCATGAACCACTCTGTCTATTGGTGAGAACCGATTCAACATCCGTTCAGTAGTTGTTGAGATTTTCACGTTTAGGCAGATAGACTTACAAGGAAGGGATATATTTTTTCCATAGTTAATGACGATACCACAATGAACAACGGAAATAAAGCTTCCTCATGCACCACTCTCTCCAATGGAGAAAACCGATTCAGCACCCGCTCAGTAGTTGTTGAGATTTTCACGTTCAGGCAGATAGACTTACAAGGAAGGGATTTATTTTTTCCATATTTAATGCTGATACCACAATGAACAACGCAAATAAAGCTTCCTCATGCACCACTCTCTCCAATGGAGAAAACCGATTCAGCACCCGCTCAGTAGTTGTTGAGATTTTCACGTTCAGGCAGATAGACTTACAAGGAAGGGATATATTTTTTCTATATTTAATGATGATACCTAAATGAGTTATGGAATTAAACCTTTCTCATGAACCACTCTGTCTATTGGTGAGAACCGATTCAACATCTGTTCAGTAGTTGTTGAGATTTTCACGTTCAGGCAGATAGACTTACAAGGAAGGGATATATTTTTTCCATATTTAATGATGATACCTCAATGAATTATGGAATTAAACCTTTCTCATGAACCACTCTGTCTATTGGTGCGAACCGATTCAACATCCGTTCAGTTGTTGTTGAGATTTTCACGTTCAGGCAGATATACTTACAAGGAACGGATATATTTTTTTCCATATTTAATTATGGTACCTAAATGAGTTATGGAATTAAACCTTTCTCATGAACCACTCTGTCTATTGGTGAGAACCGATTCAATATCTGTTCAGTAGTTGCTGCGATTTTCACGTTCAGACAGATATACTTACAAGGAATGTTTATATTTTTTTCCATATTTAATGATGTATCTAACTGAGTTATGGGATTAAACCTTTCTCATGAACCACTCTGTCTATTGGTGCGAACCGATTCAACATCCGTTCAGTAGTTGTTGAGATTTTCACGTTTAGGCAGATAGACTTACAAGGAAGGGATATATTTTTTCCATAGTTAATGACGATACCACAATGAACAACGGAAATAAAGCTTCCTCATGCACCACTCTCTCCATTGGAGAAAACCGATTCAACACCCGCTCAGTAGTTGTTGAGATTTTCACGTTCAGACAGATATACTTACAAGGAATGAATATATTTTTTTCCATATTTAATTATGGTACCTAAATGAGTTATGGAATTAAACCTTTCTCATGAACAACTCTGTCTATTGGTGAGAACCGATTCAACATCTGTTCAGTAGTTGTTGAGATTTTCACGTTCAGGCAGATAGACTTACAAGGAAGGGATTTATTTTTTCCATATTTAATGCTGATACCACAATGAACAACGCAAATAAAGCTTCCTCATGCACCACTCTCTCCATAGGAGAAAACCGATTCAACACCCGCTCAGTAGTTGTTGAGATTTTCACGTTCAGGCAGATAGACTTTCAAGGAAGGGATACATTTTTTCCATATTTAATGATGATACCTCAATGAATTATGGAATTAAGCCTTTCTCATGAACCACTCTGTCTATTGGTGCGAACCGATTCAACATCCGTTCAGTAGTTGTTGAGATTTTCACGTTCAGACAGATAGACTTACAAGGAATGGATTTGTTTTTTTCCATATTTAATGCAGATACCTCAATGGATTATGTAAATAAACCTTTCTCATGAACCACTCTGTCTATTGGTGCGAACCGATTCAACATCCGTTCAGTTGTTGTTGAGATTTTCACGTTCAGGCAGATGGACTTACAAGGAAGGGATATATTTTTTCCATATTTAATGATGATACCTAAATGAGTTATGGAATTAAACCTTTCTCATGAACCACTCTGTCTATTGGTGCGAACCGATTCAACATCCGTTCAGTAGTTGTTGAGATTTTCACGTTCAGACAGATAGACTTACAAGGAAGGGATATATTTTTTCCATATTTAATGACGATACCACAATGAACAACGGAAATAAAGCTTCCTCATGCACCACTCTCTCCATTGGAGAAAACCGATTCAACACCCGCTCAGTAGTTGTTGAGATTTTCACGTTCAGGCAGATAGACTTACAAGGAAGGGATATATTTTTTCCATATTTAATGATGATACCTCAATGAATTATGGAATTAAACCTTTCTCATGAACCACTCGGTCTACTGGTGAGAACCGATTCAACATCTGTTCAGTAGTTGTTGAGATTTTCACGTTCAGGCAGATAGACTTACAAGGAAGGGATATATTTTTTCCATATTTAATGATGATACCTCAATGAATTATGGAATTAAACCTTTCTCATGAACCACTCTGTCTATTGGTGCGAACCGATTCAACATCCGTTCAGTTGTTGTTGAGATTTTCACGTTCAGGCAGATATACTTACAAGGAATGGATATATTTTTTTCCATATTTAATTATGGTACCTAAATGAGTTATGGAATTAAACCTTTCTCATGAACCACTCTGTCTATTGGTGAGAACCGATTCAATATCTGTTCAGTAGTTGCTGCGATTTTCACGTTCAGACAGATATACTTACAAGGAATGTTTATATTTTTTTCCATATTTAATGATGATATCTAACTGAGTTATGGGATTAAACCTTTCTCATGAACCACTCTGTCTATTGGTGCGAACCGATTCAACTTCCGTTCAGTAGTTGTTGAGATTTTCACGTTTAGGCAGATAGACTTACAAGGAAGGGATATATTTTTTCCATAGTTAATGACGATACCACAATGAACAAGGGAAATAGAGCTTCCTCATGCACCACTCTCTCCATTGGAGAAAACCGATTCAACACCCGCTCAGTAGTTGTTGAGATTTTCACGTTCAGACAGATATACTTACAAGGAATGAATATATTTTTTTCCATATTTAATTATGGTACCTAAATGAGTTATGGAATTAAACCTTTCTCATGAACAACTCTGTCTATTGGTGAGAACCGATTCAACATCTGTTCAGTAGTTGTTGAGATTTTCACGTTCAGGCAGATAGACTTACAAGGAAGGGATTTATTTTTTCCATATTTAATGCTGATACCACAATGAACAACGCAAATAAAGCTTCCTCATGCACCACTCTCTCCATTGGAGAAAACCGATTCAACACCCGCTCAGTAGTTGTTGAGATTTTCACGTTCAGGCAGATAGACTTTCAAGGAAGGGATATATTTTTTCCATATTTAATGATGATACCTCAATGGATTATGTAAATAAACCTTTCTCATGAACCACTCTGTCTATTGGTGCGAACCGATTCAACATCCGTTCAGTAGTTGTTGAGATTTTCACGTTCAGACAGATAGACTTACAAGGAATGGATTTGTTTTTTTCCATATTTAATGATGATACCTCAATGGATTATGTAAATAAACCTTTCTCATGAACCACTCTGTCTATTGGTGCGAACCGATTCAACATCCGTTCAGTAGTTGTTGAGATTTTCACGTTCAGGCAGATAGACTTACAAGGAAGGGATATATTTTTTCCATATTTAATGATGATACCTAAATGAGTTATGGAATTAAACCTTTCTCATGAACCACTCTGTCTATTGGTGCGAACCGATTCAACATCCATTCAGTAGTTGTTGAGATTTTCACGTTCAGACAGATAGACTTACAAGGAAGGGATATATTTTTTCCATATTTAATGACGATACCACAATGAACAACGGAAATAAAGCTTCCTCATGCACCACTCTCTCCAATGGAGAAAACCGATTCAGCACCCGCTCAGTAGTTGTTGAGATTTTCACGTTCAGGCAGATAGACTTACAAGGAAGGGATATATTTTTTCCATATTTAATGATGATACCTCAATGAATTATGGAATTAAACCTTTCTCATGAACCACTCGGTCTACTGGTGAGAACCGATTCAACATCTGTTCAGTAGTTGTTGAGATTTTCACGTTCAGGCAGATGGACTTACAAGGAAGGGATATATTTTTTCCATATTTAATGATGATACCTCAATGAATTATGGAATTAAACCTTTCTCATGAACCACTCTGTCTATTGGTGCGAACCGATTCAACATCCGTTCAGTTGTTGTTGAGATTTTCACGTTCAGGCAGATATACTTACAAGGAATGGATATATTTTTTTCCATATTTAATTATGGTACCTAAATGAGTTATGGAATTAAACCTTTCTCATGAACCACTCTGTCTATTGGTGAGAACCGATTCATTATCTGTTCAGTAGTTGCTGCGATTTTCACGTTCAGACAGATATACTTACAAGGAATGTTTATATTTTTTTCCATATTTAATGATGATATCTAACTGAGTTATGGGATTAAACCTTTCTCATGAACCACTCTGTCTATTGGTGCGAACCGATTCAACATCCGTTCAGTAGTTGTTGAGATTTTCACGTTCAGACAGATAGACTTACAAGAAAGGGATTTTATTTTTCCATATTAAATGACGATACCACAATGAACAACGGAAATAAAACTTCCTCATGCACCACTCTCTCCATTGGAGAAAACCGATTCAACACCCGCTCAGTAGTTGTTGAGATTTTCACGTTCAGACAGATATACTTACAAGGAATGAATATATTTTTTTCCATATTTAATTATGGTACCTAAATGAGTTATGGAATTAAACCTTTCCCATGAACAACTCTGTCTATTGGTGAGAACCGATTCAACATCTGTTCAGTAGTTGTTGAGATTTTCACGTTCAGGCAGATAGACTTACAAGGAAGGGATTTATTTTTTCCATATTTAATGCTGATACCACAATGAACAACGCAAATAAAGCTTCCTCATGCACCACTCTCTCCATTGGAGAAAACCGATTCAACACCCGCTCAGTAGTTGTTGAGATTTTCACGTTCAGGCAGATAGACTTTCAAGGAAGGGATACATTTTTTCCATATTTAATGATGATACCTCAATGAATTATGGAATTAAGCCTTTCTCATGAACCACTCTGTCTATTGGTGCGAACCGATTCAACATCCGTTCAGTAGTTGTTGAGATTTTCACGTTCAGACAGATAGACTTACAAGGAATGGATTTGTTTTTTTCCATATTTAATGATGATACCTCAATGGATTATGTAAATAAACCTTTCTCATGAACCACTCTGTCTATTGGTGCGAACCGATTCAACATCCGTTCAGTAGTTGTTGAGATTTTCACGTTCAGGCAGATAGACTTACAAGGAAGGGATATATTTTTTCCATATTTAATGATGATATCTAAATGAGTTATGGAATTAAACCTTTCTCATGAACCACTCTGTCTATTGGTGCGAACCGATTCAACATCCGTTCAGTAGTTGTTGAGATTTTCACGTTCAGACAGATAGACTTACAAGGAAGGGATATATTGTTTCCATATTTAATGACGATACCACAATGAACAACGGAAATAAAGCTTCCTCATGCACCACTCTCTCCAATGGAGAAAACCGATTCAGCACCCGCTCAGTAGTTGTTGAGATTTTCACGTTCAGGCAGATAGACTTACAAGGAAGGGATATATTTTTTCCATATTTAATGATGATACCTCAATGAATTATGGAATTAAACCTTTCTCATGAACCACTCGGTCTATTGGTGAGAACCGATTCAACATCCGTTCAGTAGTTGTTGCGATTTTCACGTTCAGACAGATAGACCTAAAAGGAATGGATATATTTTTTTCCATATTTAAAGATGATACCTAAATGAGTTATGGAATTAAACCTTTCTCATGAACCGCTCTGTCTATTGGTGCGAACCGATTCAAAATCCGTTCAGTTGTTGTTGAGATTTTCACGTTCAGGCAGATAGACTTACAAGGAAGGGATATATGTTTTCCATATTTAATGACGATACCACAATGAACAACCTAAATAAAGCTTCCTCATGCACCACTCTCTCCATTGGAGAAAACCGATTCAACACCCGCTCAGTAGTTGTTGAGATTTTCACGTTCAGACAGATATAATTACAAGGAATGGATATATTTTTTTCCATATTTAATTATGGTACCTAAATGAGTTATGGAATTAAGCCATTCTCATGAACCACTCTGTCTATTGGTGAGAACCGATTCAACATCTGTTCAGTAGTTGTTGCGATTTTCACGTTCAGACAGATAGACTTACAAGGAATGGATTTGTTTTTTTCCATATTTAATGATGATACCTAAATGGATTATGTAAATAAACCTTTCTCATGAACCACTCTGTCTATTGGTGCGAACCGATTCAACATCCGTTCAGTTGTTGTTGAGATTTTCACGTTCAGGCAGATAGACTTACAAGGAAGGGATATATTTTTTCCATATTTAATGATGATATCTAAATGAGTTATGGAATTAAACCTTTCTCATGAACCACTCGGTCAATTGGTGAGAACCGATTCAACATCTGTTCAGTAGTTGTTGAGATTTTCACGTTCAGGCAGATAGACTTGCAAGGAAGGGATTTATTTTTTCCATATTTAATGCTGATACCACAATGAACAACGCAAATAAAGCTTCCTCATGCACCACTCTCTCCATTGGAGAAAACTGATTCAACACCCGCTCAGTAGTTGTTGAGATTTTCACGTTCAGGCAGATAGACTTTCAAGGAAGGGATATATTTTTTCCATATTTAATGATGATACCTCAATGAATTATGGAATTAAACCTTTCTCATGAACCACTCTGTCTATTGGTGCGAACCGATTCGAAATCCGTTCAGTAGTTGTTGCGATTTTCACGTTCAAACAGATAGACCTAAAAGGAATGGATATATTTTTTTCCATATTTAATGATGATACTTAAACGAGTTATGGAATTAAATCTTTCTCATGAACCACTCTGTCTATTGGTTCGAACCGATTCAACATCCGTGCAGTAGTTGTTGCGATTTTCACGTTCAGACAGATAGACCTAAAATAAATGGATATATTTTTTTCCATATTTAATGATGATACCTCAACGGATTATGTAAATAAACCTTTCTCATGAACCACTCGGTCTACTGGTGAGAACCGATTCAACATCTGTTCAGTAGTTGTTGAGATTTTCACGTTCAGGCAGATAGACTTACAAGGAAGGGATATATTTTTTCCATATTTAATGATGATACCTCAATGAATTATGGAATTAAACCTTTCTCATGAACCACTCTGTCTATTGGTGCGAACCGATTCAACATCCGTTCAGTTGTTGTTGAGATTTTCACGTTCAGGCAGATATACTTACAAGGAACGGATATATTTTTTTCCATATTTAATTATGGTACCTAAATGAGTTATGGAATTAAACCTTTCTCATGAACCACTCTGTCTATTGGTGAGAACCGATTCAATATCTGTTCAGTAGTTGCTGCGATTTTCACGTTCAGACAGATATACTTACAAGGAATGTTTATATTTTTTTCCATATTTAATGATGTATCTAACTGAGTTATGGGATTAAACCTTTCTCATGAACCACTCTCTCCATTGGAGAAAACCGATTCAACACCCGCTCAGTAGTTGTTGAGATTTTCACGTTCAGACAGATATACCTACAAGGAATGAATATATTTTTTTCCATATTTAATTATGGTACCTAAATGAGTTATGGAATTAAACCTTTCTCATGAACAACTCTGTCTATTGGTGAGAACCGATTCAACATCTGTTCAGTAGTTGTTGAGATTTTCACGTTCAGGCAGATAGACTTACAAGGAAGGGATTTATTTTTTCCATATTTAATGCTGATACCACAATGAACAACGCAAATAAAGCTTCCTCATGCACCACTCTCTCCATTGGAGAAAACCGATTCAACACCCGCTCAGTAGTTGTTGAGATTTTCACGTTCAGGCAGATAGACTTTCAAGGAAGGGATACATTTTTTCCATATTTAATGATGATACCTCAATGAATTATGGAATTAAACCTTTCTCATGAACCACTCTGTCTATTGGTGCGAACCGATTCAACATCCGTTCAGTAGTTGTTGAGATTTTCACGTTCAGACAGATAGACTTACAAGGAATGGATTTGTTTTTTTCCATATTTAATGCAGATACCTCAATGGATTATGTAAATAAACCTTTCTCATGAACCACTCTGTCTATTGGTGCGAACCGATTCAACATCCGTTCAGTTGTTGTTGAGATTTTCACGTTCAGGCAGATGGACTTACAAGGAAGGGATATATTTTTTCCATATTTAATGATGATATCTAAATGAGTTATGGAATTAAACCTTTCTCATGAACCACTCTGTCTATTGGTGCGAACCGATTCAACATCCGTTCAGTAGTTGTTGAGATTTTCACGTTCAGACAGATAGACTTACAAGGAAGGGATATATTTTTTCCATATTTAATGACGATACCACAATGAACAACGGAAATAAAGCTTCCTCATGCACCACTCTCTCCAATGGAGAAAACCGATTCAGCACCCGCTCAGTAGTTGTTGAGATTATCACGTTCAGGCAGATAGACTTACAAGGAAGGGATATATTTTTTCCATATTTAATGATGATACCTCAATGAATTATGGAATTAAACCTTTCTCATGAACCACTCGGTCTACTGGTGAGAACCGATTCAACATCTGTTCAGTAGTTGTTGAGATTTTCACGTTCAGGCAGATAGACTTACAAGGAAGGGATATATTTTTTCCATATTTAATGATGATACCTCAATGAATTATGGAATTAAACCTTTCTCATGAACCACTCTGTCTATTGGTGCGAACCGATTCAACATCCGTTCAGTTGTTGTTGAGATTTTCACGTTCAGGCAGATATACTTACAAGGAATGGATATATTTTTTTCCATATTTAATTATGGTACCTAAATGAGTTATGGAATTAAACCTTTCTCATGAACCACTCTGTCTATTGGTGAGAACCGATTCAATATCTGTTCAGTAGTTGCTGCGATTTTCACGTTCAGACAGATATACTTACAAGGAATGTTTATATTTTTTTCCATATTTAATGATGATATCTAACTGAGTTATGGGATTAAACCTTTCTCATGAACCACTCTGTCTATTGGTGCGAACCGATTCAACATCCGTTCAGTAGTTGTTGAGATTTTCACGTTTAGGCAGATAGACTTACAAGGAAGGGATATATTTTTTCCATAGTTAATGACGATACCACAATGAACAAGGGAAATAAAGCTTCCTCATGCACCACTCTCTCCATTGGAGAAAACCGATTCAACACCCGCTCAGTAGTTGTTGAGATTTTCACGTTCAGACAGATATACTTACAAGGAATGAATATATTTTTTTCCATATTTAATTATGGTACCTAAATGAGTTATGGAATTAAACCTTTCTCATGAACAACTCTGTCTATTGGTGAGAACCGATTCAACATCCGTTCAGTAGTTTTTGAGATTTTCACTTTCAGGCAGATAGACTTACAAGGAAGGGATATATTTTTTCCATATTTAATGACGATACCACAATGAACAACGGAAATAAAGCTTCCTCCTGCACCAATCTCTCCATTGAAGAAAACCGATTCAACACCCGCTCAGTAGTTGTTGAGATTTTCACGTTCAGGCAGATAGACTTACAAGGAAGGGATATATTTTTTTCCATATTTAATTATGGTACCTAAATGAGTTATGGAATTAAACCTTTCTCATGAACCACTCTGTCTATTGGTGAGAACCGATTCAATATCTGTTCAGTAGTTGCTTCGATGTTCACGATATACTTACAATGAAGTGATATATTTTTTCCATATTTAATGACGATACCACAATGAACAACGGAAATAAAGCTTCCTCATGCACCACTCTCTCCATTGGAGAAAACCGATTCAACACTCGCTCAGTAGTTGTTGAGATTTGCACGTTCAGACAGATATACTTACAAGGAATGAATATATTTTTTCCATATTTAGTTATGGTACCTAAATGAGTTATGGAATTGAACCTTTCTCATGAACAACTCTGTCTATTGGTGAGAACGGATTCAACATCTGTTCAGTAGTTGTTGAGATTTTTACGTTCAGGCAGATAGACTTACAAGGAAGGGATATATTTTTTCCATATTTAATGATGATACCTAAATGAGTTATGGAAAAAAATATATCCATTCCTTGTAAGTATATCGTGAAAATCGAAGCAACTACTGAACAGATATTGAATCGGTTCTCACCAATAGACAGAGTGGTTCATGAGAAAGGTTTAATTCCATAACTCATTTAGCTACCATAATTAAATATGGAAAAAAATATATCCATTCCTTGTAAGTATATCTGTCTGAAGCTTTATTTCCGTTGTTCATTGTGGTATCGTCATTGAATATGGGAAAAATATATCACTTCATTGTAAGTATATCGTGAAAATCGAAGCAACTACTGAACAGATATTGAATCGGTTCTCACCAATAGACAGAGTGGTTCATGAGAAAGGTTTAATTCCATAATTCATTTAGGTATCATCATTAAATATGGAAAAAAAATATATCCATTCTTTGTAAGTCTATCTGTCTGAACGTGAAAATCTCAACAACTACTGAGCGGGTGTTGAACGCACCAATAGACAGAGTGGTTCATGAGAAAGGTTTATTTACATAACTCATTTAGGTATCATCATTAAATATGGAAAAAATATATCCCTTCCTTGTAAGTCTATCTGCCTGAACGTAAAAATCTCAACAACTACTGAACAGATGTTGAATCGGTTCTCACCAATAGACGGAGTGGTTCATGAGAAAGGTTTAATTCCATAACTCATTTAGGTACCATAACTAAATACGGAAAAAATATATTCATTCCTTGTAAGTATATCTGTCTGAACGTGCAAATCTCAACAACTACTGAGCGGGTGTTGTAAGTATATCGTGAAAATCGAAGCAGCTACTGAACAGATATTGAATCGGTTCTCACCAATAGACAGAGTGGTTCATGAGAAAGGTTTAATTCCATAACTCATTTAGGTACCATAATTAAGTATGGAAAAAATATATCCCTTCCTTGTAAGTCTATCTGCCTGAACGTGAAAATCTCAGCAACTACTGAACAGATGTTGAATCGGTTCTCACCAATAGACAGAGTGGTTCATGGGAAAGGTTTAATTCCATAACTTATTTAGGGTACCATAATTAAATATGGAAAAAAATATATTCATTCCTTGTAAGTATATCTGTCTGAACGTGAAAATCTCAACAACTACTGAGCGGGTGTTGAATCGGTTTTCTCCAATGGAGAGAGTGGTGCAGGAGGAAGCTTTATTTCCGTTGTTCATTGTGGTATCGTCATTAAATATGGAAAAAATATATCCCTTCCTTGTAAGTCTATCTGCCTGAACGTGAAAATCTCAAAAACTACTGAACGGATGTTGAATCGGTTCGCACCAATAGACAGAGTGGTTCATGAGAAAGGTTTAATTCCATAACTCATTTAGGTATCATCATTAAATATGGAAAAAAAATAGATCCATTCCGTGTAAGTATATCGTGAAAATCGAAGCAACTACTGAACAGATATTGAATCGGTTCTCACCAATAGACAGAGTGGTTCATGAGAACGGTTTAATTCCATAATACATTGGGGTACCATCATTAAATATGGAACAAAATATATCCATTCCTTGTAAGTCTATCTGTCTGAACGGAAAATCGCAACAACTACTGAACGGATGTTGAATCGGTTCGCACCAATAGACAGAGTGGTTCATGAGAACGGTTTAATTCCATAATACATTGGGGTACCATCATTAAATATGGAACAAAATATATCCATTCCTTGTAAGTCTATCTGTCTGAACGTGAAAATCTCAACAACTACTGAACGGATGTTGAATCGGTTCGCACCAATAGACAGCGTGGTTCATGAGAAAGGTTTATTTACATAATCCGTTGATGTATCATCACGTTCAGGCAGATAGACTTACAAGGAATGGATATATTTTTTTCCATATTTAATTATGGTACCTAAATGAGTTATGGAATTAAACCTTTCTCATGAACCACTCTGTCTATTGGTGAGAACCGATTCAATATCTGTTCAGTAGTTGCTTCGATTTTCACGATATACTTACAATGAAGTGATATATTTTTTCCATATTTAATGACGATACCACAATGAACAACGGAAATAAAGCTTCCTCATGCACCACTCTCTCCATTGGAGAAAACCGATTCAACACTCGCTCAGTAGTTGTTGAGATTTGCACGTTCAGACAGATATACTTACAAGGAATGAATATATTTTTTCCATATTTAGTTATGGTACCTAAATGAGTTATGGAATTGAACCTTTCTCATGAACAACTCTGTCTATTGGTGAGAACGGATTCAACATCTGTTCAGTAGTTGTTGAGATTTTCACGTTCAGGCAGATAGACTTACAAGGAATGGATATATTTTTTCCATATTTAATGATGATACCTAAATGAGTTATGGAAAAAAATATATCCATTCCTTGTAAGTATATCGTGAAAATCGAAGCAACTACTGAACAGATATTGAATCGGTTCTCACCAATAGACAGAGTGGTTCATGAGAAAGGTTTAATTCCATAACTCATTTAGCTACCATAATTAAATATGGAAAAAAATATATCCATTCCTTGTAAGTATATCTGTCTGAAGCTTTATTTCCGTTGTTCATTGTGGTATCGTCATTGAATATGGGAAAAATATATCACTTCATTGTAAGTATATCGTGAAAATCGAAGCAACTACTGAACAGATATTGAATCGGTTCTCACCAATAGACAGAGTGGTTCATGAGAAAGGTTTAATTCCATAATTCATTTAGGTATCATCATTAAATATGGAAAAAAAATATATCCATTCTTTGTAAGTCTATCTGTCTGAACGTGAAAATCTCAACAACTACTGAGCGGGTGTTGAACGCACCAATAGACAGAGTGGTTCATGAGAAAGGTTTATTTACATAACTCATTTAGGTATCATCATTAAATATGGAAAAAATATATCCCTTCCTTGTAAGTCTATCTGCCTGAACGTAAAAATCTCAACAACTACTGAACAGATGTTGAATCGGTTCTCACCAATAGACGGAGTGGTTCATGAGAAAGGTTTAATTCCATAACTCATTTAGGTACCATAACTAAATACGGAAAAAATATATTCATTCCTTGTAAGTATATCTGTCTGAACGTGCAAATCTCAACAACTACTGAGCGGGTGTTGTAAGTATATCGTGAAAATCGAAGCAGCTACTGAACAGATATTGAATCGGTTCTCACCAATAGACAGAGTGGTTCATGAGAAAGGTTTAATTCCATAACTCATTTAGGTACCATAATTAAGTATGGAAAAAATATATCCCTTCCTTGTAAGTCTATCTGCCTGAACGTGAAAATCTCAGCAACTACTGAACAGATGTTGAATCGGTTCTCACCAATAGACAGAGTGGTTCATGGGAAAGGTTTAATTCCATAACTTATTTAGGGTACCATAATTAAATATGGAAAAAAATATATTCATTCCTTGTAAGTATATCTGTCTGAACGTGAAAATCTCAACAACTACTGAGCGGGTGTTGAATCGGTTTTCTCCAATGGAGAGAGTGGTGCAGGAGGAAGCTTTATTTCCGTTGTTCATTGTGGTATCGTCATTAAATATGGAAAAAATATATCCCTTCCTTGTAAGTCTATCTGCCTGAACGTGAAAATCTCAAAAACTACTGAACGGATGTTGAATCGGTTCGCACCAATAGACAGAGTGGTTCATGAGAAAGGTTTAATTCCATAACTCATTTAGGTATCATCATTAAATATGGAAAAAAAATAGATCCATTCCGTGTAAGTATATCGTGAAAATCGAAGCAACTACTGAACAGATATTGAATCGGTTCTCACCAATAGACAGAGTGGTTCATGAGAACGGTTTAATTCCATAATACATTGGGGTACCATCATTAAATATGGAACAAAATATATCCATTCCTTGTAAGTCTATCTGTCTGAACGGAAAATCGCAACAACTACTGAACGGATGTTGAATCGGTTCGCACCAATAGACAGAGTGGTTCATGAGAACGGTTTAATTCCATAATACATTGGGGTACCATCATTAAATATGGAACAAAATATATCCATTCCTTGTAAGTCTATCTGTCTGAACGTGAAAATCTCAACAACTACTGAACGGATGTTGAATCGGTTCGCACCAATAGACAGCGTGGTTCATGAGAAAGGTTTATTTACATAATCCGTTGATGTATCATCATTAAATATGGAAAAAAATATATCCCTTCCTTGTAAGTCTATCTGTCTGAACGTGAAAATCGCAACAACTACTGAACGGATGTTGAATTTTTCCATATTTAGTTATGGTACCTAAATGAGTTATGGAATTAAACCTTTCTCATGAACCACTCTGTCTATTGGTGCGAACCGATTCAACATCCGTTCAGTAGTTGTTGAGATTTGCACGTTCAGACAGATATACTTACAAGGAATGAATATATTTTTTCCATATTTAGTTATGGTACCTAAATGAGTTATGGAATTAAACCTTTCTCATGAACCACTCTGTCTATTGGTGAGAACCGATTCAACATCTGTTCAGTAGTTGTTGAGATTTTTACGTTCAGGCAGATAGACTTACAAGGAAGGGATATATTTTTTCCATATTTAATGATGATACCTAAATGAGTTATGTAAATAAACCTTTCTCATGAACCACTCTGTCTATTGGTGCGTTCAACACCCGCTCAGTAGTTGTTGAGATTTTCACGTTCAGACAGATAGACTTACAAAGAATGGATATATTTTTTTTCCATATTTAATGATGATACCTAAATGAATTATGGAATTAAACCTTTCTTATGAACCACTCTGTCTATTGGTGAGAACCGATTCAATATCTGTTCAGTAGTTGCTTCGATTTTCACGATATACTTACAATGAAGTGATATATTTTTTCCATATTCAATGACGATACCACAATGAACAACGGAAATAAAGCTTCAGACAGATATACTTACAAGGAATGGATATATTTTTTTCCATATTTAATTATGGTAGCTAAATGAGTTATGGAATTAAACCTTTCTCATGAACCACTCTGTCTATTGGTGAGAACCGATTCAATATCTGTTCAGTAGTTGCTTCGATTTTCACGATATACTTACAAGGAATGGATATATTTTTTTCCATATTTAATGATGATACCTAAATGAGTTATGGAATTAAACCTTTCTCATGAACCACTCTGTCTATTGGTGCGAACCGATTCAACATCCGGTCAGTAGTTGTTGAGATTTTCACGTTCAGGCAGATAGACTTACGAGGAAGAGATATATTTTTTCCATATTTAATGACGATACCACAATGAACAACGGAAATAAAGCTTCCTCCTGCACCACTCTCTCCATTGGAGAAAACCGATTCAACACCCGCTCATTAGTTGTTGAGATTTTCACGTTCAGACAGACATACTTACAAGGAATGAATATATTTTGTTCCATATTTAATTATGGTACCTAAATGAGTTATGGAATTAAACCTTTCTCATGAACCACTCTGTCTATTGGTGAGAACCGATTCAACATCTGTTCAGTAGTTGTTGAGATTTTCACGTTCAGGCAGATAGACTTACAAGGAAAGGATATATTTTTTTCCATATTTAATTATGGTACCTAAATGAGTTATGGAATTAAACCTTTCTCATGAACCACTCTGTCTATTGGTGAGAACCGATTCAACATCTGTTCAGTATTTGTTGCGATTTTCACGTTCAGACAGATATACTTACAATTAATGGATATATTTTTTTCCATATTTAATTATGGTACCTAAATGAGTTATGGAATTAAACCTTTCTCATGAACCACTCTGTCTATTGGTGAGAACCGATTCAACATCTGTTCAGTAGTTGTTGCGATTTTCACGTTCAGACAGATAGACTTAAAAGGACTGGATATATTTTTGTCCATATTTAATGATGATACCTCAACGGATTATGTAAATAAACCTTTCTCATGAACCACTCTGTCTATTGGTGCGTTCAACACCCGCTCAGTAGTTGTTGAGATTTTCACGTTCAGACAGATAGACTTACAAAAAATGGATATATTTTTTTTCCATATTTAATGATGATACCTAAATGAGTTATGGAATTAAACCTTTCTCATGAACCACTCTGTCTATTGGTGCGAACCGATTCAACATCCGTTTAGTAGTTGTTGAGATTTTCACGTTCAGGCAGATAGACTTACAAGGAAGGGATATATTTTTTCCATATTTAATGACGATACCACAATGAACAACGGAAATAAAGCTTCCTCATGCACCACTCTCTCCATTGGAGAAAACCGATTCAACACCCGCTCAGTAGTTGTTGAGATTTTCACGTTCAGGCAGATAGACTTACAACGAAGGGATATATTTTTTCCATATTTAATGATGATACCTAAATGAGTTATGGAATTAAACCTTTCTCATGAACCACTCTGTCTATTGGTGCGAACCGATTCAACATCCGTTCAGTAGTTGTTGAGATTTTCACGTTCAGACAGATAGACTTACAAGGAATGGATATATTTTTTTCCATATTTAATGATGATACCTAAATGAGTTATGGAATTAAACCTTTCTCATGAACCACTCTGTCTATTGGTGCGAACCGATTCAACATCAGTTCAGTAGTTGTTGAGATTTTCACGTTCAGGCAGATAGACTTACAAGGAAGGGATATATTTTTTCCATATTTAATGACGATACCACAATGAACAACGGAAATAAAGCTTCCTCATGCACCACTCTCTCCATTGGAGGAAACCGATTCAACACCCGCTCAGTAGTTGTTGAGATTTGCACGTTCAGACAGATATACTTACAAGGAATGAATATATTTTTTCCATATTTAGTTATGGTACCTAAATGAGTTATGGAATTAAACCTTTCCCATGAATCACTCTGTCTATTGGTGCGAACCCATTCAAAATCCGTTGAGTAGTTATTGAAATGTTCACGTTCAGGCAGATAGACTTACAAAGAAGGGATATATTTTTTCCATATTTCATGATGATACCACAATGAACAACGGAAATAAAGCTTCCTCACGCACCACTTTGTCCATTGGAGAAAACCGATACAACACCCGCTCAGCAGGTATTGAGATTTTCACGTTCAGACAGATAGATTTAAAAGGATGGATATATTTTTGTTCCATATTCAATTATGGAATTAAGCCTTTCTATGAACCACTCTGTCTATTGGTGAGAACCGATTCAATATCTTGTCAGTAGTTGTTGCGATTTTCACGTTCAGACAGATATACTTACAAGGAATGGATATATTTTTTTCCATATTTAATGATGATACCTAAATGTGTTATGGAATTAAACCTTTCTTATGAACCACTCTGTCTATTGGTGCGAACCGATTCCACATCCGTTCAGTAGTTGTTGAGATTTTCACGTTCAGGCAGATAGACTTACAATGAAGGGATATATTTTTTCCATATTAAATGTCGATACCACAATGAACAACGGAAATAAAGCTTCCTCATGCACCACTCTCTCCATTGGAGAAAACCGATTCAACACCCGCTCAGTAGTTGTTGAGATTTGCACGTTCAGACAGATATACTTACAA
The DNA here is from genome assembly GCA_907269125.1 of Eristalis pertinax. Taxonomy (NCBI): domain Eukaryota; kingdom Metazoa; phylum Arthropoda; class Insecta; order Diptera; family Syrphidae; genus Eristalis; species Eristalis pertinax. Next base: position 619,411 of record CAJSMF010000062.1, read on the forward strand.
GGAATGAATATATTTTTTCCATATTTAATTATGGTACCTAAATGAGTTATGGAATTAAACCTTTCTCATGAACCACTCTGTCTATTGGTGCGAACCGATTCAACATCCGTTCAGTAGTTGTTGAGATTTTCACGTTCAGACAGATAGACTTACAAGGAATGGATATATTTTTTTCCATATTTAATGATGATACCTAAATGAGTTATGGAATTAAACCTTTCTCATGAACCACTCTGTCTATTGGTGCGAACCGATTCAACATCCGTTCAGTAGTTGTTGAGATTTTCACGTTCAGGCAGATAGACTTACAAGGAAGGGATATATTTTTTCCATATTTAATGACGATACCACAATGAACAACGGAAATAAAGCTTCCTCATGCACCACTCTCTCCATTGGAGAAAACCGATTCAACACCCGCTCAGTAGTTGTTGAGATTTTCACGTTCAGGCAGAAAGACTTACAAGGAAGGGATATATTTTTTCCATATTTAATGATGATACCTAAATGAGTTATGGAATTAAACCTTTCTCATGAACCACTCTGTCTATTGGTGCGAACCGATTCAACATCCGTTCAGTAGTTGTTGAGATTTTCACGTTCAGACAGATAGACTTACAAGGAATGGATATATTTTTTTCCATATTTAATGATGATACCTAAATGAGTTATGGAATTAAACCTTTCTCATGAACCACTCTGTCTATTGGTGCGAACCGATTCAACATCCGTTCAGTAGTTGTTGAGATTTTCACGTTCAGGCAGATAGACTTACAAGGAAGGGATATATTTTTTCCATATTTAATGACGATACCACAATGAACAACGGAAATAAAGCTTCCTCATGCACCACTCTCTCCATTGGAGAAAACCGATTCAACACCCGCTCAGTAGTTGTTGAGATTTTCACGTTCAGGCAGATAGACTTACAAGGAAGGGATATATTTTTTCCATATTTAATGATGATACCTAAATGAGTTATGGAATTAAACCTTTCTCATGAACCACTCTGTCTATTGGTGCGAACCGATTCAACATCCGTTCAGTAGTTGTTGAGATTTTCACGTTCAGACAGATAGACTTACAAGGAATGGATATATTTTTTTCCATATTTAAAGATGATACCTAAATGAGTTATGGAATTGAACCTTTCTCATGAACCACTCTGTCTATTGGTGCGAACCGATTCAACATCCGTTCAGTAGTTGTGAGATTTTCACGTTCAGGCAGATAGACTTACAAGGAAGGGATATATTTTTTCCATATTTAATGACGATACCACAATGAACAATGGAAATAAAGCTTCCTCATGCACCACTCTCTCCATTGGAGAAATCCGATTCAACACCCGCTCAGTAGTTGTTGAGATTTTCACGTTCAGGCAGATAGACTTACAAGGAAGGGATATATTTTTTCCATATTTAATGATGATACCTAAATGAGTTATGGAATTAAACCTTTCTCATGAACCACTCTGTCTATTAATGCGAACCGATTCAACACCCGCTCAGTAGTTGTTGAGATTTTCAAGTTCAGACAGATATACTTACAAGGAATGGATATATTTTTTTCCATATGTAATTATGGTACCTAAATGAGTTATGGAATTAAACCTTTCTCATGAACCACTCTGTCTATTGGTGAGAACCGATTCAACATCTGTTCAGTAGTTGTTGCGATTTTCACGTTCAGACAGATAGACTTAAAATGAATGGATATATTTTTATCCATATTTAATGATGATACCTCAACAGATTACGTAAATAAACCTATCTCATGAACCACTCTGTCTATTGGTGCGAACCGATTCAACACCCGCTCAGTAGTTGTTGAGATTTTCACGTTCAGACAGATATACTTACAAGGAATGGATATATTTTTTTCCATATGTAATTATGGTACCTAAATGAGTTATCTAATTAAACCTTTCTCATGAACCACTCTGTCTATTGGTGAGAACCGATTCAACATCTGTTCAGTAGTTGTTGCGATTTTCACGTTCAGACAGATAGACTTAAAATGAATGGATATATATTTATCCATATTTAATGATGATACCTCAACAGATCACGTAAATAAACCTATCTCATGAACCACTCTGTCTATTGGTGCGAACCGATTCAACACCCGCTCATTAGTTGTTGAGATTTTCACGTTCAGACAGATAGACTTACAAGGAATGGATATATTTTTTTCCATATTTACTGATGATACCTAAATGAGTTATGGAATTAAACCTTTCCCATGAATCACTCTGTCTATTGGTGCGAACCGATTCAACATCCGTTGAGTAGTTATTGAAATGTTCACGTTCAGGCAGATAGATTTACAAAGAAGGGATATATTTTTTCCATATTTCATGATGATACCATAATGAACAACGGAAATAAAGCTTCCTCACGCACCACTTTCTCCATTGGAGAAAACCGATACAACACCCGCTCAGCAGGTATTGAGATTTTCACGTTCAGACAGATAGATTTAAAAGGATGGATATATTTTTGTTCCATATTTAATGGTGATACCTCAATCAATTATGGAATTAAGCCTCTGTCTATTGGTGAGAACCGATTCAATATCTTGTCAGTAGTTGTTGCGATTTTCACGTTCAGACAGATATACTTACAAGGAATGGATATATTTTTTTCCCTATTTAATGATGATACCAAAATGAGTTATGGAATTAAACCTTTCTTATGAACCACTCTGTCTATTGGTGCGAACCGATTCCACATCCGTTCAGTAGTTCTTGAGATTTTCACGTTCAGGCAGATAGACTTACAATGAAGGGATATATTTTTTCCATATTTAATGACGATACCACAATGAACAACGGAAATAAAGCTTCCTCATGCACCACTCTCTCCATTGGAGAAAACCGATTCAACACCCGCTCAGTAGTTGTTGAGATTTGCACTTTCAGACAGATATACTTACAAGGAATGAATATATTTTTTCCATATTTAATTATGGTACCTAAATGAGTTATGGAATTAAACCTTTCTCATGAACCACTCTGTCTATTGGTGAGAACCGATTCAACATCTGTTCAGTAGTTGTTGAGATTTTCACGTTCAGGCAGATAGACTTACAAAGAATGGATATATTTTTTTTCCATATTTAATGATGATACCTAAATGAATTATGGAATTAAACGTTTCTCATGAACCACTCTGTCTATTGTTGCGAACCGATTCAACATCCGTTCAGTAGTTGTTGAGATTTTCACGTTCAGGCAGATAGACTTACAAGGAAGGGATATATTTTTTCCATATTTAATGATGATACCTAAATGAGTTATGGAATTAAACCTTTCTCATGAACCACTCTGTCTATTGGTGCGAACCGATTCAACATCCGTTCAGTAGTTGTTGAGATTTTCACGTTCAGACAGATAGACTTACAAGGAATGGATATATTTTTTTCCATATTTAATGATGATACCTAAATGAGTTATGGAATTAAACCTTTCTCATGAACCACTCTGTCTATTGGTGCGAACCGATTCAACATCCGTTCAGTAGTTGTTGAGATTTTCACGTTCAGGCAGATAGACTTACAAGGAAGGGGTATATTTTTTCCATATTTAATGACGATACCACAATGAACAACGGAAATAAAGCTTCCTCATGCACCACTCTCTCCATTGGAGAAAACCGATTCAACACCCGCTCAGTAGTTGTTGAGATTTTCACGTTCAGGCAGATAGACTTATAAGGAAGGGCTATATTTTTTCCATATTTAATGATGATACCTAAATGAGTTATGGAATTAAAAATTTCTCATGAACCACTCTGTCTATTGGTGAGAACCGATTCAACATCTGTTCAGTAGTTGTTGAGATTTTCACGTTCAGGCAGATAGACTTACAAAGAATGGATATATTTTTTTTCCATATTTAATGATGATACCTAAATGAATTATGGAATTAAACCTTTCTCATGAACCACTCTGTCTATTGGTGCGAACCGATTCAACATCCGTTCAGTAGTTGTTGAGATTTTCACGTTCAGGCAGATAGGCTTACAAGGAAGGGATATATTTTTTCCATATTTAATGATGATACCTAAATGAGTTATGGAATTAAACCTTTCTCATGAACCACTCTGTCTATTAATGCGAACCGATTCAACACCCGCTCAGTAGTTGTTGAGATTTTCAAGTTCAGACAGATATACTTACAAGGAATGGATATATTTTTTTCCATATGTAATTATGGTACCTAAATGAGTTATGGAATTAAACCTTTCTCATGAACCACTCTGTCTATTGGTGAGAACCGATTCAACATCTGTTCAGTAGTTGTTGCGATTTTCACGTTCAGACAGATAGACTTAAAATGAATGGATATATTTTTATCCATATTTAATGATGATACCTCAACAGATTACGTAAATAAACCTATCTCATGAACCACTCTGTCTATTGGTGCGAACCGATTCAACACCCGCTCAGTAGTTGTTGAGATTTTCACGTTCAGACAGATATACTTACAAGGAATGGATATATTTTTTTCCATATGTAATTATGGTACCTAAATGAGTTATGGAATTAAACCTTTCTCATGAACCACTCTGTCTATTGGTGAGAACCGATTCAACATCTGTTCAGTAGTTGTTGCGATTTTCACGTTCAGACAGATAGACTTAAAATGAATGGATATATTTTTATCCATATTTAATGATGATACCTCAACAGATTACGTAAATAAACCTATCTCATGAACCACTCTGTCTATTGGTGCGAACCGATTCAACACCCGCTCAGTAGTTGTTGAGATTTTCACGTTCAGACAGATATACTTACAAGGAATGGATATATTTTTTTCCATATGTAATTATGGTACCTAAATGAGTTATCTAATTAAACCTTTCTCATGAACCACTCTGTCTATTGGTGAGAACCGATTCAACATCTGTTCAGTAGTTGTTGCGATTTTCACGTTCAGACAGATAGACTTAAAATGAATGGATATATATTTATCCATATTTAATGATGATACCTCAACAGATCACGTAAATAAACCTATCTCATGAACCACTCTGTCTATTGGTGCGAACCGATTCAACACCCGCTCATTAGTTGTTGAGATTTTCACGTTCAGACAGATAGACTTACAAGGAATGGATATATTTTTTTCCATATTTACTGATGATACCTAAATGAGTTATGGAATTAAACCTTTCCCATGAATCACTCTGTCTATTGGTGCGAACCGATTCAACATCCGTTGAGTAGTTATTGAAATGTTCACGTTCAGGCAGATAGATTTACAAAGAAGGGATATATTTTTTCCATATTTCATGATGATACCATAATGAACAACGGAAATAAAGCTTCCTCACGCACCACTTTCTCCATTGGAGAAAACCGATACAACACCCGCTCAGCAGGTATTGAGATTTTCACGTTCAGACAGATAGATTTAAAAGGATGGATATATTTTTGTTCCATATTTAATGGTGATACCTCAATCAATTATGGAATTAAGCCTCTGTCTATTGGTGAGAACCGATTCAATATCTTGTCAGTAGTTGTTGCGATTTTCACGTTCAGACAGATATACTTACAAGGAATGGATATATTTTTTTCCCTATTTAATGATGATACCAAAATGAGTTATGGAATTAAACCTTTCTTATGAACCACTCTGTCTATTGGTGCGAACCGATTCCACATCCGTTCAGTAGTTCTTGAGATTTTCACGTTCAGGCAGATAGACTTACAATGAAGGGATATATTTTTTCCATATTTAATGACGATACCACAATGAACAACGGAAATAAAGCTTCCTCATGCACCACTCTCTCCATTGGAGAAAACCGATTCAACACCCGCTCAGTAGTTGTTGAGATTTGCACTTTCAGACAGATATACTTACAAGGAATGAATATATTTTTTCCATATTTAATTATGGTACCTAAATGAGTTATGGAATTAAACCTTTCTCATGAACCACTCTGTCTATTGGTGAGAACCGATTCAACATCTGTTCAGTAGTTGTTGAGATTTTCACGTTCAGGCAGATAGACTTACAAAGAATGGATATATTTTTTTTCCATATTTAATGATGATACCTAAATGAATTATGGAATTAAACGTTTCTCATGAACCACTCTGTCTATTGGTGCGAACCGATTCAACATCCGTTCAGTAGTTGTTGAGATTTTCACGTTCAGGCAGATAGACTTACAGGGAAGGGATATATTTTTTCCATATTTAATGATGATACCTAAATGAGTTATGGAATTAAACCTTTCTCATGAACCACTCTGTCTATTGGTGCGAACCGATTCAACATCCGTTCAGTAGTTGTTGAGATTTTCACGTTCAGACAGATAGACTTACAAGGAATGGATATATTTTTTTCCATATTTAATGATGATACCTAAATGAGTTATGGAATTAAACCTTTCTCATGAACCACTCTGTCTATTGGTGCGAACCGATTCAACATCCGTTCAGTAGTTGTTGAGATTTTCACGTTCAGGCAGATAGACTTACAAGGAAGGGATATATTTTTTCCATATTTAATGACGATACCACAATGAACAACGGAAATAAAGCTTCCTCATGCACAACTCTCTCCATTGGAGAAAACCGATTCAACACCCGCTCAGTAGTTGTTGAGATTTTCACGTTCAGGCAGATAGACTTACAAGGAAGGGCTATATTTTTTCCATATTTAATGATGATACCTAAATGAGTTATGGAATTAAAAATTTCTCATGAACCACTCTGTCTATTGGTGAGAACCGATTCAACATCTGTTCAGTAGTTGTTGAGATTTTCACGTTCAGGCAGATAGACTTACAAAGAATGGATATATTTTTTTTCCATATTTAATGATGATACCTAAATGAATTATGGAATTAAACCTTTCTCATGAACCACTCTGTCTATTGGTGCGAACCGATTCAACATCCGTTCAGTAGTTGTTGAGATTTTCACGTTCAGGCAGATAGGCTTACAAGGAAGGGATATATTTTTTCCATATTTAATGACGATACCACAATGAACAACGGAAATAAAGCTTCCTCATGCACCACTCTCTCCATTGGAGAAAACCGATTCTACACCCGCTCAGTAGTTGTTGAGATTTTCACGTTCAGGCAGATAGACTTACAAGGAAGGGATATATTTTTTCCATATTTAATGATGATACCTAAATGAGTTATGGAATTAAACCTTTCTCATGAACCACTCTGTCTATTGGTGCGAACCGATTCAACATCTGTTCAGTAGTTGTTGAGATTTTCACGTTCAGACAGATAGACTTACAAGGAATGGATATATTTTTTTCCATATTTAATGATGATACCTAAATGAGTTATGGAATTAAACCTTTCTCATGAACCACTCTGTCTATTGGTGCGAACCGATTCAACATCCGTTCAGTAGTTGTTGAGATTTTCACGTTCAGGCAGATAGACTTACAAGGAAGGGATATATTTTTTCCATATTTAATGACGATACCACAATGAACAACGGAAATAAAGCTTCCTCATGCACCACTCTCTCCATTGGAGAAAACCGATTCAACACCCGCTCAGTAGTTGTTGAGATTTTCACGTTCAGGCAGATAGACTTACAAGGAAGGGATATATTTTTTCCATATTTAATGATGATACCTAAATGAGTTATGGAATTAAACCTTTCTCATGAACCACTCTGTCTATTGGTGCGAACCGATTCAACATCCGTTCAGTGGTTGTTGAGATTTTCACGTTCAGACAGATAGACTTACAAGGAATGGATATATTTTTTTCCATATGTAATTATGGTACCTAAATGAGTTATGGAATTAAACCTTTCTCATGAACCACTCTGTCTATTGGTGAGAACCGATTCAACATCTGTTCAGTAGGTGTTGAGATTTTCACGTTCAGGCAGATAGACTTACAAAGAATGGATATATTTTTTTTCCATATTTAATGATGATACCTAAATGAATTATGGAATTAAACCTTTCTCATGAACCACTCTGTCTATTGGTGCGAACCGATTCAACATCCGTTCAGTAGTTGTTGAGATTTTCACGTTCAGGCAGATAGACTTACAAGGAAGTGATATATTTTTTCCATATTTAATGACGATACCACAATGAACAACGGAAATAAAGCTTCCTCATGCACCACTCTCTCCATTGGAGAAAACCGATTCAACACCCGCTCAGTAGTTGTTGAGATTTTCACGTTCAGGCAGATAGACTTACAAGGAAGGGATATATTTTTTCCATATTTAATGATGATACCTAAATGAGTTATGGAATTAAACCTTTCTCATGAACCACTCTGTCTATTGGTGCGAACCGATTCAACATCCGTTCAGTAGTTGTTGAGATTTTCACGTTCAGACAGATAGACTTACAAGGAATGCATATATTTTTTTCCATATTTAATGATGATACCTAAATGAGTTATGGAATTAAACCTTTCTCATGAACCACTCTGTCTATTGGTGCGAACCGATTCAACATCCGTTCAGTAGTTGTTGAGATTTTCACGTTCAGGCAGATAGACTTACAAGGAAGGGATATATTTTTTCCATATTTAATGACGATACCACAATGAACAACGGAAATAAAGCTTCCTCATGCACCACTCTCTCCATTGGAGAAAACCGATTCAACACCCGCTCAGTAGTTGTTCAGATTTTCACGTTCAGGCAGATAGACTTACAAGGAAGGGATATATTTTTTTCCATATTTAATGATGATACCTAAATGAGTTATGGAATTAAACCTTTCTCATGAACCACTCTGTCTATTGGTGCGAACCGATTCAACATCCGGTCAGTAGTTGTTGAGATTTTCACGTTCAGACAGATAGACTTACAAGGAATGGATATATTTTTTTCCATATGTAATTATGGTACCTAAATGAGTTATGGAATTAAACCTTTCTCATGAACCACTCTGTCTATTGGTGAGAACCGATTCAACATCTGTTCAGTAGTTGTTGCGATTTTCACGTTCAGACAGATAGACTTAAAATGAATGGATATATTTTTATCCATATTTAACGACGATACCACAATGAACATTGGAAATAAAGCTTCCTCATGCACCACTCTCTCCATTGGAGAAAACCGATTCAACACCCGCTCAGTAGTTGTTGAGATTTTCACGTTCAGACAGATAGACTTACAAGGAATGGATATATTTTTTTCCATATTTAATGATGATACCTAAATGAGTTATGGAATTAAACCTTTCTCATGAACCACTCTGTCTATTGGTGCGAACCGATTCAACATCCGTTCAGTAGTTGTTGAGATTTTCACGTTCAGGTAGATAGACTTACAAGGAAGGGATGTATTTTTTCCATATTTAATGACGATACCACAATGAACAACGGAAATAAAGCTTCCTCATGCACCACTCTCTCCATTGGAGAAAACCGATTCAACACCCGCTCAGTAGTTGTTGAGATTTTCACGTTCAGGCAGATAGACTTACAAGGAAGGGATATATTTTTTCCATATTTAATGATGATACCTAAATGAGTTATGGAATTAAACCTTTCTCATGAACCACTCTGTCTATTGGTGCGAACCGATTCAACATCCGGTCAGTAGTTGTTGAGATTTTCACGTTCAGACAGATAGACTTACAAGGAATGGATATATTTTTTTCCATATGTAATTATGGTACCTAAATGAGTTATGGAATTAAACCTTTCTCATGAACCACTCTGTCTATTGGTGAGAACCGATTCAACATCTGTTCAGTAGTTGTTGCGATTTTCACGTTCAGACAGATAGACTTAAAATGAATGGATATATTTTTATCCATATTTAATGACGATACCACAATGAACATTGGAAATAAAGCTTCCTCATGCACCACTCTCTCCATTGGAGAAAACCGATTCAACACCCGCTCAGTAGTTGTTGAGATTTTCACGTTCAGGCAGATAGACTTACAAGGAAGGGATATATTTTTTCCATATTTAAAGATGATACCTAAATGAGTTATGGAATTAAACCTTTCTCATGAACCACTCTGTCTATTGGTGCGCACCGATTCAACATCCGGTCAGTAGTTGTTGAGATTTTCACGTTCAGGCAGATAGACTTACAAGGAAGGGATATATTTTTTCCATATTTAATGACGATACCACAATGAACAACGGAAATAAAGCTTCCTCATGCACCACTCTCTCCATTGGAGAAAACCGATTCAACACCCGCTCAGTAGTTGTTGAGATTTTCACGTTCAGGCAGATAGACTTACAAGGAAGGGATATATTTTTTCCATATTTAATGATGATACCTAAATGAGTTATGGAATTAAACCTTTCTCATGAACCACTCTGTCTATTGGTGCGAACCGATTCAACATCCGGTCAGTAGTTGTTGAGATTTTCACGTTCAGACAGATAGACTTACAAGGAATGGATATATTTTTTTCCATATGTAATTATGGTACCTAAATGAGTTATGGAATTAAACCTTTCTCAGGAACCACTCTGTCTATTGGTGAGAACCGATTCAACATCTGTTCAGTAGTTGTTGCGATTTTCACGTTCAGACAGATAGACTTAAAATGAATGGATATATTTTTATCCATATTTAATGACGATACCACAATGAACATTGGAAATAAAGCTTCCTCATGCACCACTCTCTCCATTGGAGAAAACCGATTCAACACCCGCTCAGTAGTTGTTGAGATTTTCACGTTCAGGCAGATAGACTTACAAGGAAGGGATATATTTTTTCCATATTTAAAGATGATACCTAAATGAGTTATGGAATTAAACCTTTCTCATGAACCACTCTGTCTATTGGTGCAAACCGATTCAACATCCGTTCAGTAGTTGTTGAGATTTTCACGTTCAGACAGATAGACTTACAAGGAATGGATATATTTTTTTCCATATTTAATGATGATACCTAAATGAGTTATGGAATTAAACATTTCTCATGAACCACTCTGTCTATTGGTGCGAACCGATTCAACATCCGTTCAGTAGTTGTGAGATTTTCACGTTCAGGCAGATAGACTTACAAGGAAGGGATATATTTTTTCCATATTTAATGACGATACCACAATGAGCAATGGAAATAAAGCTTCCTCATGCACCACTCTCTCCATTGGAGAAAACCGATTCAACACCCGCTCAGTAGTTGTTGAGATTTTCACGTTCAGGCAGATAGACTTACAAGGAAGGGATATATTTTTTCCATATTTAATGATGATACCTAAATGAGTTATGGAATTAAACCTTTCTCATGAACCACTCTGTCTATTGGTGCGAACCGATTCAACATCCGTTCAGTAGTTGTTGAGATTTTCACGTTCAGACAGATAGACTTACAAGGAATGGATATATTTTTTTCCATATTTAATGATGATACCTAAATGAGTTATGGAATTAAACCTTTCTCATGAACCACTCTGTCTATTGGTGCGAACCGATTCAACACCCGCTCAGTAGTTGTTGAGATTTTCACGTTCAGACAGATATACTTACAAGGAATGGATATATTTTTTTCCATATGTAATTATGGTACCTAAATGAGTTATGGAATTAAACCTTTCTCATGAACCACTCTGTCTATTGGTGAGAACCGATTCAACATCTGTTCAGTAGTTGTTGCGATTTTCACGTTCAGACAGATAGACTTAAAATGAATGGATATATTTTTATCCATATTTAATGATGATACCTCAACAGATTACGTAAATAAACCTATCTCATGAACCACTCTGTCTATTGGTGCGAACCGATTCAACACCCGCTCATTAGTTGTTGAGATTTTCACGTTCAGACAGATAGACTTACAAGGAATGGATATATTTTTTTCCATATTTAATGATGATACCTAAATGAGTTATGGAATTAAACCTTTCCCATGAACCACTCTGTCTATTGGTGCGAACCGATTCAACATCCGTTCAGTAGTTATTGAAATGTTCACGTTCAGACAGATAGACTTACAAAGAAGGGATATATTTTTTCCATATTTCATGATGATACCACAATGAACAACGGAAATAAAGCTTCATATTTAATGGTGATGCCTCAATCAATTATGGAATTAAGCCTTTCTATGAACCACTCTGTCTATTGCTGAGAACCGATTCAATATCTGTTCAGTAGTTGTTGCGATTTTCACGTTCAGACAGATATACTTACAAGGAATGGATATATTTTTTTCCATATTTAATGATGATACCTAAATGAGTTATGGAATTAAACCTTTCTCATGAACCACTCTGTCTATTGGTGCGAACCGATTCAACATCCGTTCAGTAGTTGTTGAGATTTTCACGTTCAGACAGATAGACTTACAAGGAAGGGATATATTTTTTTCCATATTTAATGATGATACCTAAATGAGTTATGGAATTAAACCTCTTTTATGAACCACTCTGTCTATTGGTGCGAACCGATTCAACATCCGTTCAGTAGTTGTTGAGATTTTCACGTTCAGGCAGATAGACTTACAAGGAAGGGATGTATTTTTTCCATATTTAATGACGATACCACAATGAACAACGGAAATAAAGCTTCCTCATGCACCACTCTCTCCATTGGAGAAAACCGATTCAACACCCGCTCAGTAGTTGTTGAGATTTTCACGTTCAGGCAGATAGACTTACAAGGAAGGGATATATTTTTTCCATATTTAATGATGATACCTAAATGAGTTATGGAATTAAACCTTTCTCATGAACCACTCTGTCTATTGGTGCGAACCGATTCAACATCCGGTCAGTAGTTGTGAGATTTTCACGTTCAGGCAGATAGACTTACAAGGAAGGGATATATTTTTTCCATATTTAATGACGATACCACAATGAGCAATGGAAATAAAGCTTCCTCATGCACCACTCTCTCCATTGGAGAAAACCGATTCAACACCCGCTCAGTAGTTGTTGAGATTTTCACGTTCAGGCAGATAGACTTACAAGGAAGGGATATATTTTTTCCATATTTAATGATGATACCTAAATGAGTTATGGAATTAAACCTTTCTCATGAACCACTCTGTCTATTGGTGCGAACCGATTCAACATCCGTTCAGTAGTTGTTGAGATTTTCACGTTCAGACAGATAGACTTACAAGGAATGGATATATTTTTTTCCATATTTAATGATGATACCTAAATGAGTTATGGAATTAAACCTTTCTCATGAACCACTCTGTCTATTGGTGCGAACCGATTCAACACCCGCTCAGTAGTTGTTGAGATTTTCACGTTCAGACAGATATACTTACAAGGAATGGATATATTTTTTTCAATATGTAATTATGGTACCTAAATGAGTTATGGAATTAAACCTTTCTCATGAACCACTCTGTCTATTGGTGAGAACCGATTCAACATCTGTTCAGTAGTTGTTGCGATTTTCACGTTCAGACAGATAGACTTAAAATGAATGGATATATTTTTATCCATATTTAATGATGATACCTCAACAGATTACGTAAATAAACCTATCTCATGAACCACTCTGTCTATTGGTGCGAACCGATTCAACACCCGCTCATTAGTTGTTGAGATTTTCACGTTCAGACAGATAGACTTACAAGGAATGGATATATTTTTTTCCATATTTAATGATGATACCTAAATGAGTTATGGAATTAAACCTTTCCCATGAACCACTCTGTCTATTGGTGCGAACCGATTCAACATCCGTTCAGTAGTTATTGAAATGTTCACGTTCAGACAGATAGACTTACAAAGAAGGGATATATTTTTTCCATATTTCATGATGATACCACAATGAACAACGGAAATAAAGCTTCATATTTAATGGTGATGCCTCAATCAATTATGGAATTAAGCCTTTCTATGAACCACTCTGTCTATTGCTGAGAACCGATTCAATATCTGTTCAGTAGTTGTTGCGATTTTCACGTTCAGACAGATATACTTACAAGGAATGGATATATTTTTTTCCATATTTAATGATGATACCTAAATGAGTTATGGAATTAAACCTTTCTCATGAACCACTCTGTCTATTGGTGCGAACCGATTCAACATCCGTTCAGTAGTTGTTGCGATTTTCACGTTCAGACAGATAGACTTACAAGGAAGGGATATATTTTTTTCCATATTTAATGATGATACCTAAATGAGTTATGGAATTAAACCTCTTTTATGAACCACTCTGTCTACTGGTGCGAACCGATTCAACATCCGTTCAGTAGTTGTTGAGATTTTCACGTTCAGGCAGATAGACTTACAAGGAAGGGATGTATTTTTTCCATATTTAATGACGATACCACAATGAACAACGGAAATAAAGCTTCCTCATGCACCACTCTCTCCATTGGAGAAAACCGATTCAACACCCGCTCAGTAGTTGTTGAGATTTTCACGTTCAGGCAGATAGACTTACAAGGAAGGGATATATTTTTTCCATATTTAATGATGATACCTAAATGAGTTATGGAATTAAACCTTTCTCATGAACCACTCTGTCTATTGGTGCGAACCGATTCAACATCCGGTCAGTAGTTGTTGAGATTTTCACGTTCAGACAGATAGACTTACAAGGAATGGATATATTTTTTTCCATATGTAATTATGGTACCTAAATGAGTTATGGAATTAAACCTTTCTCATGAACCACTCTGTCTATTGGTGAGAACCGATTCAACATCTGTTCAGTAGTTGTTGCGATTTTCACGTTCAGACAGATAGACTTAAAATGAATGGATATATTTTTATCCATATTTAATGACGATACCACAATGAACATTGGAAATAAAGCTTCCTCATGCACCACTCTCTCCATTGGAGAAAACCGATTCAACACCCGCTCAGTAGTTGTTGAGATTTTCACGTTCAGGCAGATAGACTTACAAGGAAGGGATATATTTTTTCCATATTTAATGATGATACCTAAATGAGTTATGGAATTAAACCTTTCTCATGAACCACTCTGTCTATTGGTGCGAACCGATTCAACATCCGTTCAGTAGTTGTGAGATTTTCACGTTCAGGCAGATAGACTTACAAGGAAGGGATATATTTTTTCCATATTTAATGACGATACCACAATGAACAATGGAAATAAAGCTTCCTCATGCACCACTCTCTCCATTGGAGAAAACCGATTCAACACCCGCTCAGTAGTTGTTGAGATTTTCACGTTCAGGCAGATAGACTTACAAGGAAGGGATATATTTTTTCCATATTTAATGATGATACCTAAATGAGTTATGGAATTAAACCTTTCTCATGAACCACTCTGTCTACTGGTGCGAACCGATTCAACATCCGTTCAGTAGTTGTTGAGATTTTCACGTTCAGACAGATAGACTTACAAGGAATGGATATATTTTTTTCCCTATTTAATGATGATACCTAAATGAGTTATGGAATTAAACCTTTCTCATGAACCACTCTGTCTATTGGTGCGAACCGATTCAACACCCACTCAATAGTTGTTGAGATTTTCACGTTCAGACAGATATACTTACAAGGAATGGATATATTTTTTTCCATATGTAATTATGGTACCTAAATGAGTTATGGAATTAAACCTTTCTCATGAACCACTCTGTCTATTGGTGAGAACCGATTCAACATCTGTTCAGTAGTTGTTGCGATTTTCACGTTCAGACAGATAGACTTAAAATGAATGGATATATTTTTATCCATATTTAATGATGATACCTCAACAGATTACGTAAATAAACCTATCTCATGAACCACTCTGTCTATTGGTGCGAACCGATTCAACACCCGCTCATTAGTTGTTGAGATTTTCACGTTCAGACAGATAGACTTACAAGGAATGGATATATTTTTTTCCATATTTAATGATGATACCTAAATGAGTTATGGAATTAAACCTTTCCCATGAACCACTCTGTCTATTGGTGCGAACCGATTCAACATCCGTTCAGTAGTTATTGAAATGTTCACGTTCAGACAGATAGACTTACAAAGAAGGGATATATTTTTTCCATATTTCATGATGATACCACAATGAACAACGGAAATAAAGCTTCATATTTAATGGTGATGCCTCAATCAATTATGGAATTAAGCCTTTCTATGAACCACTCTGTCTATTGCTGAGAACCGATTCAATATCTGTTCAGTAGTTGTTGCGATTTTCACGTTCAGACAGATATACTTACAAGGAATGGATATATTTTTTTCCCTATTTAATGATGATACCTAAATGAGTTATGGAATTAAACCTTTCTCATGAACCACTCTGTCTATTGGTGAGAACCGATTCAATATCTGTTCTGTAGTTGCTGCGATTTTCACGTTCAGACAGATATACTTACAAGGAATGTTTATATTTTTTTCCATATTTAATGATGATACCTAAATGAGTTATGGGATTAAACCTTTCTCATGAACCACTCTGTCTATTGGTGCGAACCGATTCAACATCCGTTCAGTAGTTGTTGAGATTTTCACGTTCAGGCAGATAGACTTACAAGGAAGGGATATATTTTTTCCATATTTAATGACGATACCACAATGAACAACGGAAATAAAGCTTCCTCATGCACCACTCTCTCCAGTGGAGAAAACCGATTCAACACCCGCTCAGTAGTTGTTGAGATTTTCACGTTCAGGCCGATAGACTTTCAAGGAAGGGATATATTTTTTCCTGATACCTCAATGAATTATGGAATCAAACCTTTCTCATGAACCACTCGGTCTATTGGTGCGAACCGATTCAACATCCGTTCAGTAGTTGTTGCGATTTTCACGTTCAGACAGATAGACCTAAAAGGAATGGATATATTTTTTCCATATTTAATGACGATACCACAATGAACAACGGAAATAAAGCTTCCTCATGCACCACTCTCTCCAATGGAGAAAACCGATTCAGCACCCGCTCAGTAGTTGTTGAGATTTTCACGTTCAGGCAGATAGACTTACAAGGAAGGGATATATTTTTTCCATATTTAATGATGATACCTCAATGAATTATGGAATTAAACCTTTCTCATGAACCACTCGGTCTATTGGTGCTAACCGATTCAACATCTGTTCAGTAGTTGTTGAGATTTTCACGTTCAGGCAGATAGACTTGCAAGGAAGGGATATATTTTTTCCATATTTAATGACGATACCACAATGAACAACGGAAATGAAGCTTCCTCATGCACCACTCTCTCCATTGGAGAAAACCGATTCAACACCCGCTCAGTAGTTCTTGAGATTTTCACGTTCAGACAGATATACTTACAAGGAATGGATATATTTTTTTGCATATTTAATTATGGTACCTAAATGAGTTATGGAATTAAACCTTTCTCATGAACCACTCTGTCTATTGGTGAGAACCGATTCAACATCTGTTCAGTAGTTGTTGCGATTTTCACGTTCAGACAGATAGACTTACAAGGAATGGATTTATTTTTTTCCATATTTAATGATGATACCTCAATGGATTATGTAAATAAACCTTTCTCATGAACCACTCTGTCTATTGGTGCGAACCGATTCAACATCCGTTCAGTAGTTGTTGAGATTTTCACGTTCAGACAGATAGACTTACAAGGAAGGGATATATTTTTTCCATATTTAATGATGATATCTAAATGAGTTATGGAATTAAACCTTTCTCATGAACCACTCTGTCTATTGGTGCGAACCGATTCAACATCCGTTCAGTAGTTGTTGAGATTTTCACGTTCAGACAGATAGACTTACAAGGAAGGGATATATTTTTTCCATATTTAATGCTGAAACCACAATGAACAACGCAAATAAAGCTTCCTCATGCACCACTCTCTCCAATGGAGAAAACCGATTCAGCACCCGCTCAGTAGCTGTTGAGATTTTCACGTTCAGGCAGATAGACTTACAAGGAAGGGATATATTTTTTCCATATTTAATGATGATACCTCAATGAATTATGGAATTAAACCTTTCTCATGAACCACTCGGTCTATTGGTGCGAACCGATTCAACATCTGTTCAGTAGTTGTTGAGATTTTCACGTTCAGGCAGATAGACTTACAAGAAAGGGATTTATTTTTTCCATATTTAATGCTGATACCACAATGAACAACGCAAATAAAGCTTCCTCATGCACCACTCTCTCCATTGGAGAAAACCGATTCAACACCCGCTCAGTAGTTGTTGAGATTTTCATGTTCAGGCAGATAGACTTTCAAGGAAGGGATATATTTTTTCCATATTTAATGATGATACCTCAATGAATTATGGAATTAAACCTTTCTCATGAACCACTCTGTCTATTGGTGCGAACCGATTCAAAATCCGTTCAGTAGTTGTTGCGATTTTCACGTTCAAACAGATAGACTTACAAGGAAGGGATATATTTTTTCCATATTTAATGACGATACCACAATGAACAACGGAAATAAAGCTTCCTCATGCACCACTCTCCCCAATGGAGAAAACCGATTCAGCACAGACTCAGTAGTTGTTGAGATTTTCACGTTCAGGCAGATAGACTTACAAGGAAGGGATATATTTTTTCCATATTTAATGATGATACCTCAATGAATTATGGAATTAAACCTTTCTCATGAACCACTCGGTCTATTGGTGCGAACCGATTCAACATCTGTTCAGTAGTTGTTGAGATTTTCACGTTCAGGCAGATAGACTTACAAGGAAGGGATTTATTTTTTCCATATTTAATGCTGATACCACAATGAACAACGCAAATAAAGCTTCCTCATGCACCACTCTCTCCATTGGAGAAAACCGATTCAACACCCGCTCAGTAGTTGTTGAGATTTTCACGTTCAGGCAGATAGACTTACAAGGAAGGGATATATTTTTTCCATATTTAATGATGATATCTAAATGAGTTATGGAATTAAACCTTTCTCATGAACCACTCTGTCTATTGGTGCGAACCGATTCAACATCCGTTCAGTAGTTGTTGAGATTTTCACGTTCAGACAGATAGACTTACAAGGAAGGGATATATTTTTTCCATATTTAATGACGATACCACAATGAACAACGGAAATAAAGCTTCCTCATGCACCACTCTCTCCAATGGAGAAAACCGATTCAACAAACCCTCAGTAGTTGTTGAGATTTTCACGTTCAGGCAGATAGACTTACAAGGAAGGGATATATTTTTTCCATATTTAATGATGATACCTCAATGCATTATGGAATTAAACCTTTCTCATGAACCACTCGGTCTATTGGTGAGAACCGATTCAACATCTGTTCAGTAGTTGTTGAGATTTTCACGTTCAGGCATATAGACTTACAAGGAAGGAATATATTTTTTCCATATTTAATGATGATACCTCAATGAATTATGGAATTAAACCTTTCTCATGAACCACTCTGTCTATTGGTGCGAACCGATTCAACATCCGTTCAGTTGTTGTTGAGACTTTCACATTCAGGCAGATAGACTTACAAGGAATGGATATATTTTTTCCATATTTAATGATGATACCTCAATGAATTATGGAATTAAACCTTTCTCATGAACCACTCTGTCTATTGGTGCGAACCGATTCGAAATCCGTTCAGTAGTTGTTGCGATTTTCACGTTCAAACAGATAGACCTAAAAGGAATGGATATATTTTTTTCCATATTTAATGATGATACTTAAATGAGTTATGGAATTAAACCTTTCTCATGAACCACTCTGTCTATTGGTGCGAACCGATTCAACATCCGTTCAGTTGTTGTTGAGATTTTCACGTTCAGGCAGATAGACTTACAAGGAAGGGATATATTTTTTCCATATTTAATGATGATATCTAAATGAGTTATGGAATTAAACCTTTCTCATGAACCACTCTGTCTATTGGTGCGAACCGATTCAACATCCGTTCAGTAGTTGTTGAGATTTTCACGTTCAGACACATAGACTTACAAGGAAGGGATATATTTTTTCCATATTTAATGACGATACCACAATGAACAACGGAAATAAAGCTTCCTCATGCACCACTCTCTCCAATGGAGAAAACCGATTCAGCACCCGCTCAGTAGTTGTTGAGATTTTCACGTTCAGGCAGATAGACTTACAAGGAAGGGATATATTTTTTCCATATTTAATGATGATACCTCAATGAATTATGGAATTAAACCTTTCTCATGAACCACTCGGTCTATTGGTGAGAACCGATTCAACATCTGTTCAGTAGTTGTTGAGATTTTCATGTTCAGGCATATAGACTTACAAGGAAGGAATATATTTTTTCCATATTTAATGATGATACCTCAATGAATTATGGAATTAAACCTTTCTCATGAACCACTCTGTCTATTGGTGCGAACCGATTCAACATCCGTTCAGTTGTTGTTGAGACTTTCACATTCAGGCAGATAGACTTACAAGGAATGGATATATTTTTTTCCATATTTAATTATGGTACCTAAATGAGTTATGGAATTAAACCTTTCTCATGAACCACTCTGTCTATTGGTGAGAACCGATTCAATATCTGTTCAGTAGTTGCTGCGATTTTCAGCTTCAGACAGATATACTTACAAGGAATGTTTATATTTTTTTCCATATTTAATGATGATACCTAAATGAGTTATGGAATTAAACCTTTCTCATGAACCACTCTGTCTATTGGTGCGAACCGATTCAACATCCGTTCAGTAGTTGTTGAGATTTTCACGTTCAGGCAGATAGACTTACAGGGAAGGGATATATTTTTTCCATATTTAATGACGATACCACAATGAACAACGGAAATAAAGCTTCCTCATGCACCACTCTCTCCATTGGAGAAAACCGATTCAACACCCGCTCAGTAGTTGTTGAGATTTTCACGTTCAGGCAGATAGACTTTCAAGGAAGGGATATATTTTTTCCATATTTAATGATGATATCTAAATGAGTTATGGAATTAAACCTTTCTCATGAACCACTCTGTCTATTGGTGCGAACCAATTCAACATCCGTTCAGTAGTTGTTGAGATTTTCACGTTCAGACAGATAGACTTACAAGGAACGGATATATTTTTTCCATATTTAATGACGATACCACAATGAACAACGGAAATAAAGCTTCCTCATGCACCACTCTCTCCAATGGAGAAAACCGATTCAGCAAACGCTCAGTAGTTGTTGAGATTTTCACGTTCAGGCAGATAGACTTACAAGGAAGGGATATATTTTTTCCATATTTAATGATGATACCTAAATGAGTTATGGAATTAAACCTTTCTCATGAACCACTCTGTCTATTGGTGAGAACCGATTCAACATCTGTTCAGTAGTTGTTGAGATTTTCACGTTCAGGCATATAGACTTACAAGGAAGGAATATATTTTTTCCATATTTAATGATGATACCTCAATGAATTATGGAATTAAACCTTTCTCATGAACCACTCTGTCTATTGGTGCGAACCGATTCAACATCCGTTCAGTTGTTGTTGAGACTTTCACATTCAGGCAGATAGACTTACAAGGAATGGATATATTTTTTCCATATTTAATGATGATACCTCAATGAATTATGGAATTAAACCTTTCTCATGAACCACTCTGTCTATTGGTGCGAACCGATTCGAAATCCGTTCAGTAGTTGTTGCGATTTTCACGTTCAAACAGATAGACTTAAAAGGAATGGATATATTTTTTTCCATATTTAATGATGATACTTAAATGAGTTATGGAATTAAACCTTTCTCATGAACCACTCTGTCTATTGGTGCGAACCGATTCAACATCCGTTCAGTTGTTGTTGAGATTTTCACGTTCAGGCAGATAGACTTACAAGGAAGGGATATATTTTTTCCATATTTAATGATGATATCTAAATGAGTTATGGAATTAAACCTTTCTCATGAACCACTCTGTCTAACGGTGCGAACCGATTCAACATCCGTTCAGTAGTTGTTGAGATTTTCACGTTCAGACACATAGACTTACAAGGAAGGGATATATTTTTTCCATATATAATGACGATACCACAATGAACAACGGAAATAAAGCTTCCTCATGCACCACTCTCTCCAATGGAGAAAACCGATTCAGCACCCGCTCAGTAGTTGTTGAGATTTTCACGTTCAGGCAGATAGACTTACAAGGAAGGGATATATTTTTTCCATATTTAATGATGATACCTCAATGAATTATGGAATTAAACCTTTCTCATGAACCACTCGGTCTATTGGTGAGAACCGATTCAACATCTGTTCAGTAGTTGTTGAGATTTTCATGTTCAGGCATATAGACTTACAAGGAAGGAATATATTTTTTCCATATTTAATGATGATACCTCAATGAATTATGGAATTAAACCTTTCTCATGAACCACTCTGTCTATTGGTGCGAACCGATTCAACATCCGTTCAGTTGTTGTTGAGACTTTCACATTCAGGCAGATAGACTTACAAGGAATGGATATATTTTTTTCCATATTTAATTATGGTACCTAAATGAGTTATGGAATTAAACCTTTCTCATGAACCACTCTGTCTATTGGTGAGAACCGATTCAATATCTGTTCAGTAGTTGCTGCGATTTTCACGTTCAGACAGATATACTTACAAGGAATGTTTATATTTTTTTTCCATATTTAATGATGATACCTAAATGAGTTATGGGATTAAACCTTTCTCATGAACCACTCTGTCTATTGGTGCGAACCGATTCAACATCCGTTCAGTAGTTGTTGAGATTTTCACGTTCAGGCAGATAGACTTACAAGGAAGGGATATATTTTTTCCATATTTAATGACGATACCACAATGAACAACGGAAATAAAGCTTCCTCATGCACCACTCTCTCCATTGGAGAAAACCGATTCAACACACGCTCAGTAGTTGTTGAGATTTTCACGTTCAGGCAGATATACTTACAAGGAATGAATATATTTTTTTCCATATTTAATTATGGTACCTAAATGAGTTATGGAATTAAACCTTTCTCATGAACAACTCTGTCTATTGGTGAGAACCGATTCAACATCTGTTCAGTAGTTGCTGCGATTTTCAGGTTCAGACAGATATACTTACAAGGAATGTTTATATTTTTTTCCATATTTAATGATGATACCTAAATGAGTTATGGGATTAAGCCTTTCTCATGAACCACTCTGTCTATTGGTGCGAACCGATTCAACATCCGTTCAGTAGTTGTTGAGATTTTCACGTTCAGGCAGATAGACTTACAAGGAAGGGATATATTTTACCCATATTTAATGACGATACCACAATGAACAACGCAAATAAAGCTTCCTCATGCACCACTCTCTCCATTGGAGAAAACCGATTCAACACCCGCTCAGTAGTTGTTGAGATTTTCACGTTCAGGCAGATAGACTTTCAAGGAAGGGATACATTTTTTCCATATTTAATGATGATACCTCAATGAATTATGGAATTAAGCCTTTCTCATGAACCACTCGGTCTATTGGTGCGAACCGATTCAACATCCGTTCAGTAGTTGTTGCGATTTTCACGTTCAGACAGATAGACCTAAAAGGAATGGATATATTTTTTTCCATATTTAAAGATGATACCTAAATGAGTTATGGAATTAAACCTTTCTCATGAACCACTCTGTCTATTGGTGCGAACCGATTCAAAATCCGTTCAGTAGTTGTTGAGATTTTCACGTTCAGGCAGATAGACTTACAAGGAAGGGATATATTTTTTCCATATTTAATGACGATACCACAATGAACAACGGAAATAAAGCTTCCTCATGCACCACTCTCTCCATTGGAGAAAACCGATTCAACACCCGCTCAGTAGTTGTTGAGATTTTCACGTTCAGACAGATATACTTACAAGGAATGAATATATTTTTTTCCATATTTAATTATGGTACCTAAATGAGTTATGGAATTAAACCTTTCTCATGAACAACTCTGTCTATTGGTGAGAACCGATTCAACATCTGTTCAGTAGTTGCTGCGATTTTCAGGTTCAGACAGATATACTTACAAGGAATGTTTATATTTTTTTCCATATTTAATTATGGTACCTAAATGAGTTATGGAATTAAGCCTTTCTCATGAACCACTCTGTCTATTGGTGAGAACCGATTCAACATCTGTTCAGTAGTTGTTGCGATTTTCACGTTCAGACAGATAGACTTACAAGGAATGGATTTATTTTTTTCCATATTTAATGATGATACCTCAATGGATTATGTAAATAAACCTTTCTCATGAACCACTCTGTCTATTGGTGCGAACCGATTCAACATCCGTTCAGTTGTTGTTGAGATTTTCACGTTCAGGCAGATAGACTTACAAGGAAGGGATATATTTTTTCCATATTTAATGATGATACCTCAATGAATTATGGAATTAAACCTTTCTCATGAACCACTCGGTCTATTGGTGAGAACCGATTCAACATCTGTTCAGTAGTTGTTGAGATTTTCACGTTCAGGCAGATAGACTTACAAGGAAGGGATTCATTTTTTCCATATTTAATGCTGATACCACAATGAACAACGCAAATAAAGCTTCCTCATGCACCACTCTCTCCATTGGAGAAAACCGATTCAACACCCGCTCAGTAGTTGTTGAGATTTTCACGTTCAGGCAGATAGACTTTCAAGGAAGGGATATATTTTTTCCATATTTAATGATGCTACCTCAATGAATTATGGAATTAAACCTTTCTCATGAACCACTCTGTCTATTGGTGCGAACCGATTCAAAATCCGTTCAGTAGTTGTTGCGATTTTCACGTTCAAACAGATAGACTTACAAGGAAGGGATATATTTTTTCCATATTTAATGATGATATCTAAATGAGTTATGGAATTAAACCTTTCTCATGAACCACTCTGTCAGATTTTCACGTTCAGACAGATAGACTTACAAGGAAGGGATATATTTTTTCCATATTTAATGACGATACCACAATGAACAACGGAAATAAAGCTTCCTCATGCACCACTCTCTCCAATGGAGAAAACCGATTCAGCACCCGCTCAGTAGTTGTTGAGATTTTCACGTTCAGGCAGATAGACTTACAAGGAAGGGATATATTTTTTCCATATTTAATGATGATACCTCAATGAATTATGGAATTAAACCTTTCTCATGAACCACTCGGTCTATTGGTGAGAACCGATTCAACATCTGTTCAGTAGTTGTTGAGATTTTCACGTTCAGGCAGATAGACTTACAAGGAAGGGATTCATTTTTTCCATATTTAATGCTGATACCACAATGAACAACGCAAATAAAGCTTCCTCATGCACCACTCTCTCCATTGGAGAAAACCGATTCAACACCCGCTCAGTAGTTGTTGAGATTTTCATGTTCAGGCAGATAGACTTTCAAGGAAGGGATATATTTTTTTCCATATTTAATGATGCTACCTCAATGAATTATGGAATTAAACCTTTCTCATGAACCACTCTGTCTATTGGTGCGAACCGATTCAAAATCCGTTCAGTAGTTGTTGCGATTTTCACGTTCAAACAGATAGACTTACAAGGAAGGGATATATTTTTTCCATATTTAATGATGATACCTAAATGAGTTATGGAATTAAACCTTTCTCATGAACCACTCTGTCTATTGGTGCGAACCGATTCAACATCCGTTCAGTAGTTGTTGAGATTTTCACGTTCAGACAGATAGACTTACAAGGAAGGGATATATTTTTTCCATATTTAATGCTGATACCACAATGAACAACGCAAATAAAGCTTCCTCATGCACCACTCTCTCCAATGGAGAAAACCGATTCAGCACCCGCTCAGTAGCTGTTGAGATTTTCACGTTCAGGCAGATAGACTTACAAGGAAGGGATATATTTTTTCCATATTTAATGATGATATCTAAATGAGTTATGGAATTAAACCTTTCTCATGAACCACTCTGTCTATTGGTGCGAACCGATTCAACATCCGTTCAGTAGTTGCTGAGATTTTCACGTTCAGACAGATAGACTTACAAGGAAGGGATATATTTTTTCCATATTTAATGACGATACCACAATGAACAACGGAAATAAAGCTTCCTCATGCACCACTCTCTCCAATGGAGAAAACCGATTCAGCACCCGCTCAGTAGTTGTTGAGATTTTCACGTTCAGGCAGATAGACTTACAAGGAAGGGATATATTTTTTCCATATTTAATGATGATACCTCAATGAATTATGGAATTAAACCTTTCTCATGAACCACTCGGTCTATTGGTGCGAACCGATTCAACATCTGTTCAGTAGTTGTTGAGATTTTCACGTTCAGGCAGATAGACTTACAAGGAAGGGATATATTTTTTCCATATTTAATGACGATACCACAATGAACAACGGAAATGAAGCTTCCTCATGCACCACTCTCTCCATTGGAGAAAACCGATACAACACCCGCTCAGTAGTTCTTGAGATTTTCACGTTCAGACAGATATACTTACAAGGAATGGATATATTTTTTTCCATATTTAATTATGGTACCTAAATGAGTTATGGAATTAAACCTTTCTCATGAAGCACTCTGTCTATTGGTGAGAACCGATTCAACATCTGTTCAGTAGGTGTTGCGATTTTCACGTTCAGACAGACAGACTTACAAGGAATGGATTTATTTTTTTCCATATTTAATGATGATACCTCAATGGATTATGTAAATAAACCTTTCTCATGAACCACTCTGTCTATTGGTGCGAACCGATTCAACATCCGTTCAGTTGTTGTTGAGATTTTCACGTTCAGGCAGATAGACTTACAAGGAAGGGATATATTTTTTCCATATTTAATGATGATATCTAAATGAGTTATGGAATTAAACCTTTCTCATGAACCACTTTGTCTATTGGTGCGAACCGATTCAACATCCGTTCAGTAGTTGTTGAGATTTTCACGTTCAGACAGATAGACTTACAAGGAAGGGATATATTTTTTCCATATTTAATGCTGATACCACAATGAACAACGCAAATAAAGCTTCCTCATGCAGCACTCTCTCCAATGGAGAAAACCGATTCAGCACCCGCTCAGTAGCTGTTGAGATTTTCACGTTCAGGCAGATAGACTTACAAGGAAGGGATATATTTTTTCCATATTTAATGATGATATCTAAATGAGTTATGGAATTAAACCTTTCTCATGAACCACTCTGTCTATTGGAGAAAACCGATTCAACATCCGTTCAGTAGTTGTTGAGATTTTCACGTTCAGACAGATAGACTTACAAGGAAGGGATATATTTTTTCCATATTTAATGACGATACCACAATGAACAACGGAAATAAAGCTTCCTCATGCACCACTCTCTCCAATGGAGAAAACCGATTCAGCACCCGCTCAGTAGTTGTTGAGATTTTCACGTTCAGGCAGATAGACTTACAAGGAAGGGATATATTTTTTCCATATTTAATGATGATACCTCAATGAATTATGGAATTAAACCTTTCTCATGAACCACTCGGTCTATTGGTGCGAACCGATTCAACATCCGTTCAGTAGTTGTTGAGATTTTCACGTTCAGGCAGATAGACTTACAAGGAAGGGATATATTTTTTCCATATTTAATGACGATACCACAATGAACAACGGAAATGAAGCTTCCTCATGCACCACTCTCTCCATTGGAGAAAACCGATACAACACCCGCTCAGTAGTTCTTGAGATTTTCACGTTCAGACAGATATACTTACAAGGAATGGATATATTTTTTTCCATATTTAATTATGGTACCTAAATGAGTTATGGAATTAAACCTTTCTCATGAAGCACTCTGTCTATTGGTGAGAACCGATTCAACATCTGTTCAGTAGGTGTTGCGATTTTCACGTTCAGACAGACAGACTTACAAGGAATGGATTTATTTTTTTCCATATTTAATGATGATACCTCAATGGATTATGTAAATAAACCTTTCTCATGAACCACTCTGTCTATTGGTGCGAACCGATTCAACATCCGTTCAGTTGTTGTTGAGATTTTCACGTTCAGGCAGATAGACTTACAAGGAAGGGATATATTTTTTCCATATTTAATGATGATATCTAAATGAGTTATGGAATTAAACCTTTCTCATGAACCACTCTGTCTATTGGTGCGAACCGATTCAACATCCGTTCAGTAGTTGTTGAGATTTTCACGTTCAGACAGATAGACTTACAAGGAAGGGATATATTTTTTCCATATTTAATGCTGATACCACAATGAACAACGCAAATAAAGCTTCCTCATGCACCACTCTCTCCAATGGAGAAAACCGATTCAGCACCCGCTCAGTAGTTGTTGAGATTTTCACGTTCAGGCAGATAGACTTACAAGGAAGGGATATATTTTTTCCATATTTAATGATGATACCTCAATGAATTATGGAATTAAACCTTTCTCATGAACCACTCGGTCTATTGGTGCGAACCGATTCAACATCTGTTCAGTAGTTGTTGAGATTTTCACGTTCAGGCAGATAGACTTACAAGGAAGGGATTTATTTTTTCCATATTTAATGCTGATACCACAATGAACAACGCAAATAAAGCTTCCTCATGCACCACTCTCTCCATTGGAGAAAACCGATTCAACACCCGCTCAGTAGTTGTTGAGATTTTCATGTTCAGGCAGATATACTTACAAGGAATGGATATATTTTTTTCCATATTTAATTATGGTAGCTAAATGAGTTATGGAATTAAACCTTTCTCATGAACCACTTTGTCTATTGGTGCGAACCGATTCAACATCCGTTCAGTAGTTGTTGAGATTTTCACGTTCAGGCAGATAGACTTACAAGGAAGGGATATATTTTTTCCATATTTAATGACGATACCACAATGAACAACGGAAATAAAGCTTCCTCATGCACCACTCTCTCCAATGGAGAAAACCGATTCAGCACCCACTCAGTAGTTTTTGAGATTTTCACGTTCAGGCAGATAGACTTACAAGGAAGGGATTTATTTTTTCCATATTTAATGCTGATACCACAATGAACAACGCAAATAAAGCTTCCTCATGCACCACTCTCTCCATTGGAGAAAACCGATTCAACACCCGCTCAGTAGTTGTTGAGATTTTCACGTTCAGGCAGATAGACTTTCAAGGAAGGGATATATTTTTTCCGTATTTAATGATGATACCTCAATGAATTATGGAATTAAACCTTTCTCATGAACCACTCTGTCTATTGGTGCGAACCGATTCGAAATCCGTTCAGTAGTTGTTGCGATTTTCACGTTCAAACAGATAGACCTAAAAGGAATGGATATATTTTTTTCCATATTTAATGATGATACTTAAATGAGTTATGGAATTAAACCTTTCTCATGAACCACTCTGTCTATTGGTGAGAACCGATTCAACATCCGTTCAGTAGTTGTTGAGATTTTCACGTTTAGGCAGATAGACTTACAAGGAAGGGATATATTTTTTCCATAGTTAATGACGATACCACAATGAACAACGGAAATAAAGCTTCCTCATGCACCACTCTCTCCAATGGAGAAAACCGATTCAGCACCCACTCAGTAGTTGTTGAGATTTTCACGTTCAGGCAGATAGACTTACAAGGAAGGGATTTATTTTTTCCATATTTAATGCTGATACCACAATGAACAACGCAAATAAAGCTTCCTCATGCACCACTCTCTCCAATGGAGAAAACCGATTCAGCACCCGCTCAGTAGTTGTTGAGATTTTCACGTTCAGGCAGATAGACTTACAAGGAAGGGATATATTTTTTCTATATTTAATGATGATACCTAAATGAGTTATGGAATTAAACCTTTCTCATGAACCACTCTGTCTATTGGTGAGAACCGATTCAACATCTGTTCAGTAGTTGTTGAGATTTTCACGTTCAGGCAGATAGACTTACAAGGAAGGGATATATTTTTTCCATATTTAATGATGATGCCTCAACGGATTATGTAATTAAACCTTTCTCATGAACCACTCTGTCTATTGGTGCGAACCGATTCAACATTCTTTTAGTAGTTGTTGAGATTTTCACGTTCAGGCAGATATACTTACAAGGAACGGATATATTTTTTTCCATATTTAATGATGATACCTAAATGAGTTATGGAATTAAACCTTTCTCATGAACCACTCTGTCTATTGGTGAGAACCGATTCAATATCTGTTCAGTAGTTGCTGCGATTTTCACGTTCAGACAGATATACTTACAAGGAATGTTTATATTTTTTTCCATATTTAATGATGTATCTAACTGAGTTATGGGATTAAACCTTTCTCATGAACCACTCTGTCTATTGGTGCGAACCGATTCAACATCCGTTCAGTAGTTGTTGAGATTTTCACGTTTAGGCAGATAGACTTACAAGGAAGGGATATATTTTTTCCATAGTTAATGACGATACCACAATGAACAACGGAAATAAAGCTTCCTCATGCACCACTCTCTCCATTGGAGAAAACCGATTCAACACCCGCTCAGTAGTTGTTGAGATTTTCACGTTCAGACAGATATACTTACAAGGAATGAATATATTTTTTTCCATATTTAATTATGGTACCTAAATGAGTTATGGAATTAAACCTTTCTCATGAACAACTCTGTCTATTGGTGAGAACCGATTCAACATCTGTTCAGTAGTTGTTGAGATTTTCACGTTCAGGCAGATAGACTTACAAGGAAGGGATTTATTTTTTCCATATTTAATGCTGATACCACAATGAACAACGCAAATAAAGCTTCCTCATGCACCACTCTCTCCATAGGAGAAAACCGATTCAACACCCGCTCAGTAGTTGTTGAGATTTTCACGTTCAGGCAGATAGACTTTCAAGGAAGGGATACATTTTTTCCATATTTAATGATGATACCTCAATGAATTATGGAATTAAGCCTTTCTCATGAACCACTCTGTCTATTGGTGCGAACCGATTCAACATCCGTTCAGTAGTTGTTGAGATTTTCACGTTCAGACAGATAGACTTACAAGGAATGGATTTGTTTTTTTCCATATTTAATGCAGATACCTCAATGGATTATGTAAATAAACCTTTCTCATGAACCACTCTGTCTATTGGTGCGAACCGATTCAACATCCGTTCAGTTGTTGTTGAGATTTTCACGTTCAGGCAGATGGACTTACAAGGAAGGGATATATTTTTTCCATATTTAATGATGATATCTAAATGAGTTATGGAATTAAACCTTTCTCATGAACCACTCTGTCTATTGGTGCGAACCGATTCAACATCCGTTCAGTAGTTGTTGAGATTTTCACGTTCAGACAGATAGACTTACAAGGAAGGGATATATTTTTTCCATATTTAATGACGATACCACAATGAACAACGGAAATAAAGCTTCCTCATGCACCACTCTCTCCAATGGAGAAAACCGATTCAGCACCCGCTCAGTAGTTGTTGAGATTATCACGTTCAGGCAGATAGACTTACAAGGAAGGGATATATTTTTTCCATATTTAATGATGATACCTCAATGAATTATGGAATTAAACCTTTCTCATGAACCACTCGGTCTACTGGTGAGAACCGATTCAACATCTGTTCAGTAGTTGTTGAGATTTTCACGTTCAGGCAGATAGACTTACAAGGAAGGGATATATTTTTTCCATATTTAATGATGATACCTCAATGAATTATGGAATTAAACCTTTCTCATGAACCACTCTGTCTATTGGTGCGAACCGATTCAACATCCGTTCAGTTGTTGTTGAGATTTTCACGTTCAGGCAGATATACTTACAAGGAATGGATATATTTTTTTCCATATTTAATTATGGTACCTAAATGAGTTATGGAATTAAACCTTTCTCATGAACCACTCTGTCTATTGGTGAGAACCGATTCAATATCTGTTCAGTAGTTGCTGCGATTTTCACGTTCAGACAGATATACTTACAAGGAATGTTTATATTTTTTTCCATATTTAATGATGATATCTAACTGAGTTATGGGATTAAACCTTTCTCATGAACCACTCTGTCTATTGGTGCGAACCGATTCAACTTCCGTTCAGTAGTTGTTGAGATTTTCACGTTTAGGCAGATAGACTTACAAGGAAGGGATATATTTTTTCCATAGTTAATGACGATACCACAATGAACAAGGGAAATAGAGCTTCCTCATGCACCACTCTCTCCATTGGAGAAAACCGATTCAACACCCGCTCAGTAGTTGTTGAGATTTTCACGTTCAGACAGATATACTTACAAGGAATGAATATATTTTTTTCCATATTTAATTATGGTACCTAAATGAGTTATGGAATTAAACCTTTCTCATGAACAACTCTGTCTATTGGTGAGAACCGATTCAACATCTGTTCAGTAGTTGTTGAGATTTTCACGTTCAGGCAGATAGACTTACAAGGAAGGGATTTATTTTTTCCATATTTAATGCTGATACCACAATGAACAACGCAAATAAAGCTTCCTCATGCACCACTCTCTCCATTGGAGAAAACCGATTCAACACCCGCTCAGTAGTTGTTGAGATTTTCACGTTCAGGCAGATAGACTTTCAAGGAAGGGATATATTTTTTCCATATTTAATGATGATACCTCAATGGATTATGTAAATAAACCTTTCTCATGAACCACTCTGTCTATTGGTGCGAACCGATTCAACATCCGTTCAGTAGTTGTTGAGATTTTCACGTTCAGACAGATAGACTTACAAGGAATGGATTTGTTTTTTTCCATATTTAATGATGATACCTCAATGGATTATGTAAATAAACCTTTCTCATGAACCACTCTGTCTATTGGTGCGAACCGATTCAACATCCGTTCAGTTGTTGTTGAGATTTTCACGTTCAGGCAGATAGACTTACAAGGAAGGGATATATTTTTTCCATATTTAATGATGATACCTAAATGAGTTATGGAATTAAACCTTTCTCATGAACCACTCTGTCTATTGGTGCGAACCGATTCAACATCCATTCAGTAGTTGTTGAGATTTTCACGTTCAGACAGATAGACTTACAAGGAAGGGATATATTTTATCCATATTTAATGACGATACCACAATGAACAACGGAAATAAAGCTTCCTCATGCACCACTCTCTCCAATGGAGAAAACCGATTCAGCACCCGCTCAGTAGTTGTTGAGATTTTCACGTTCAGGCAGATAGACTTACAAGGAAGGGATATATTTTTTCCATATTTAATGATGATACCTCAATGAATTATGGAATTAAACCTTTCTCATGAACCACTCGGTCTACTGGTGAGAACCGATTCAACATCTGTTCAGTAGTTGTTGAGATTTTCACGTTCAGGCAGATGGACTTACAAGGAAGGGATATATTTTTTCCATATTTAATGATGATACCTCAATGAATTATGGAATTAAACCTTTCTCATGAACCACTCTGTCTATTGGTGCGAACCGATTCAACATCCGTTCAGTTGTTGTTGAGATTTTCACGTTCAGGCAGATATACTTACAAGGAATGGATATATTTTTTTCCATATTTAATTATGGTACCTAAATGAGTTATGGAATTAAACCTTTCTCATGAACCACTCTGTCTATTGGTGAGAACCGATTCATTATCTGTTCAGTAGTTGCTGCGATTTTCACGTTCAGACAGATATACTTACAAGGAATGTTTATATTTTTTTCCATATTTAATGATGATATCTAACTGAGTTATGGGATTAAACCTTTCTCATGAACCACTCTGTCTATTGGTGCGAACCGATTCAACATCCGTTCAGTAGTTGTTGAGATTTTCACGTTTAGGCAGATAGACTTACAAGAAAGGGATATATTTTTTCCATAGTTAATGACGATACCACAATGAACAACGGAAATAAAACTTCCTCATGCACCACTCTCTCCATTGGAGAAAACCGATTCAACACCCGCTCAGTAGTTGTTGAGATTTTCACGTTCAGACAGATATACTTACAAGGAATGAATATATTTTTTTCCATATTTAATTATGGTACCTAAATGAGTTATGGAATTAAACCTTTCCCATGAACAACTCTGTCTATTGGTGAGAACCGATTCAACATCTGTTCAGTAGTTGTTGAGATTTTCACGTTCAGGCAGATAGACTTACAAGGAAGGGATTTATTTTTTCCATATTTAATGCTGATACCACAATGAACAACGCAAATAAAGCTTCCTCATGCACCACTCTCTCCATTGGAGAAAACCGATTCAACACCCGCTCAGTAGTTGTTGAGATTTTCACGTTCAGGCAGATAGACTTTCAAGGAAGGGATACATTTTTTCCATATTTAATGATGATACCTCAATGAATTATGGAATTAAGCCTTTCTCATGAACCACTCTGTCTATTGGTGCGAACCGATTCAACATCCGTTCAGTAGTTGTTGAGATTTTCACGTTCAGACAGATAGACTTACAAGGAATGGATTTGTTTTTTTCCATATTTAATGATGATACCTCAATGGATTATGTAAATAAACCTTTCTCATGAACCACTCTGTCTATTGGTGCGAACCGATTCAACATCCGTTCAGTTGTTGTTGAGATTTTCACGTTCAGGCAGATAGACTTACAAGGAAGGGATATATTTTTTCCATATTTAATGATGATATCTAAATGAGTTATGGAATTAAACCTTTCTCATGAACCACTCTGTCTATTGGTGCGAACCGATTCAACATCCGTTCAGTAGTTGTTGAGATTTTCACGTTCAGGCAGATAGACTTACAAGGAAGGGATATATTGTTTCCATATTTAATGACGATACCACAATGAACAACGGAAATAAAGCTTCCTCATGCACCACTCTCTCCAATGGAGAAAACCGATTCAGCACCCGCTCAGTAGTTGTTGAGATTTTCACGTTCAGGCAGATAGACTTACAAGGAAGGGATATATTTTTTCCATATTTAATGATGATACCTCAATGAATTATGGAATTAAACCTTTCTCATGAACCACTCGGTCTATTGGTGAGAACCGATTCAACATCCGTTCAGTAGTTGTTGCGATTTTCACGTTCAGACAGATAGACCTAAAAGGAATGGATATATTTTTTTCCATATTTAAAGATGATACCTAAATGAGTTATGGAATTAAACCTTTCTCATGAACCGCTCTGTCTATTGGTGCGAACCGATTCAAAATCCGTTCAGTTGTTGTTGAGATTTTCACGTTCAGGCAGATAGACTTACAAGGAAGGGATATATGTTTTCCATATTTAATGACGATACCACAATGAACAACCTAAATAAAGCTTCCTCATGCACCACTCTCTCCATTGGAGAAAACCGATTCAACACCCGCTCAGTAGTTGTTGAGATTTTCACGTTCAGACAGATATAATTACAAGGAATGGATATATTTTTTTCCATATTTAATTATGGTACCTAAATGAGTTATGGAATTAAGCCATTCTCATGAACCACTCTGTCTATTGGTGAGAACCGATTCAACATCTGTTCAGTAGTTGTTGCGATTTTCACGTTCAGACAGATAGACTTACAAGGAATGGATTTGTTTTTTTCCATATTTAATGATGATACCTAAATGGATTATGTAA
Organism: Eristalis pertinax; assembly: GCA_907269125.1. Classification (NCBI taxonomy): domain Eukaryota; kingdom Metazoa; phylum Arthropoda; class Insecta; order Diptera; family Syrphidae; genus Eristalis; species Eristalis pertinax. Next base: position 654,792 of record CAJSMF010000062.1, read on the forward strand.
ATAAACCTTTCTCATGAACCACTCTGTCTATTGGTGCGAACCGATTCAACATCCGTTCAGTTGTTGTTGAGATTTTCACGTTCAGGCAGATAGACTTACAAGGAAGGGATATATTTTTTCCATATTTAATGATGATATCTAAATGAGTTATGGAATTAAACCTTTCTCATGAACCACTCGGTCAATTGGTGAGAACCGATTCAACATCTGTTCAGTAGTTGTTGAGATTTTCACGTTCAGGCAGATAGACTTGCAAGGAAGGGATTTATTTTTTCCATATTTAATGCTGATACCACAATGAACAACGCAAATAAAGCTTCCTCATGCACCACTCTCTCCATTGGAGAAAACTGATTCAACACCCGCTCAGTAGTTGTTGAGATTTTCACGTTCAGGCAGATAGACTTTCAAGGAAGGGATATATTTTTTCCATATTTAATGATGATACCTCAATGAATTATGGAATTAAACCTTTCTCATGAACCACTCTGTCTATTGGTGCGAACCGATTCGAAATCCGTTCAGTAGTTGTTGCGATTTTCACGTTCAAACAGATAGACCTAAAAGGAATGGATATATTTTTTTCCATATTTAATGATGATACTTAAACGAGTTATGGAATTAAATCTTTCTCATGAACCACTCTGTCTATTGGTTCGAACCGATTCAACATCCGTGCAGTAGTTGTTGCGATTTTCACGTTCAGACAGATAGACCTAAAATAAATGGATATATTTTTTTCCATATTTAATGATGATACCTCAACGGATTATGTAAATAAACCTTTCTCATGAACCACTCGGTCTACTGGTGAGAACCGATTCAACATCTGTTCAGTAGTTGTTGAGATTTTCACGTTCAGGCAGATAGACTTACAAGGAAGGGATATATTTTTTCCATATTTAATGATGATACCTCAATGAATTATGGAATTAAACCTTTCTCATGAACCACTCTGTCTATTGGTGCGAACCGATTCAACATCCGTTCAGTTGTTGTTGAGATTTTCACGTTCAGGCAGATATACTTACAAGGAACGGATATATTTTTTTCCATATTTAATTATGGTACCTAAATGAGTTATGGAATTAAACCTTTCTCATGAACCACTCTGTCTATTGGTGAGAACCGATTCAATATCTGTTCAGTAGTTGCTGCGATTTTCACGTTCAGACAGATATACTTACAAGGAATGTTTATATTTTTTTCCATATTTAATGATGTATCTAACTGAGTTATGGGATTAAACCTTTCTCATGAACCACTCTCTCCATTGGAGAAAACCGATTCAACACCCGCTCAGTAGTTGTTGAGATTTTCACGTTCAGACAGATATACCTACAAGGAATGAATATATTTTTTTCCATATTTAATTATGGTACCTAAATGAGTTATGGAATTAAACCTTTCTCATGAACAACTCTGTCTATTGGTGAGAACCGATTCAACATCTGTTCAGTAGTTGTTGAGATTTTCACGTTCAGGCAGATAGACTTACAAGGAAGGGATTTATTTTTTCCATATTTAATGCTGATACCACAATGAACAACGCAAATAAAGCTTCCTCATGCACCACTCTCTCCATTGGAGAAAACCGATTCAACACCCGCTCAGTAGTTGTTGAGATTTTCACGTTCAGGCAGATAGACTTTCAAGGAAGGGATACATTTTTTCCATATTTAATGATGATACCTCAATGAATTATGGAATTAAGCCTTTCTCATGAACCACTCTGTCTATTGGTGCGAACCGATTCAACATCCGTTCAGTAGTTGTTGAGATTTTCACGTTCAGACAGATAGACTTACAAGGAATGGATTTGTTTTTTTCCATATTTAATGCAGATACCTCAATGGATTATGTAAATAAACCTTTCTCATGAACCACTCTGTCTATTGGTGCGAACCGATTCAACATCCGTTCAGTTGTTGTTGAGATTTTCACGTTCAGGCAGATGGACTTACAAGGAAGGGATATATTTTTTCCATATTTAATGATGATATCTAAATGAGTTATGGAATTAAACCTTTCTCATGAACCACTCTGTCTATTGGTGCGAACCGATTCAACATCCGTTCAGTAGTTGTTGAGATTTTCACGTTCAGACAGATAGACTTACAAGGAAGGGATATATTTTTTCCATATTTAATGACGATACCACAATGAACAACGGAAATAAAGCTTCCTCATGCACCACTCTCTCCAATGGAGAAAACCGATTCAGCACCCGCTCAGTAGTTGTTGAGATTATCACGTTCAGGCAGATAGACTTACAAGGAAGGGATATATTTTTTCCATATTTAATGATGATACCTCAATGAATTATGGAATTAAACCTTTCTCATGAACCACTCGGTCTACTGGTGAGAACCGATTCAACATCTGTTCAGTAGTTGTTGAGATTTTCACGTTCAGGCAGATAGACTTACAAGGAAGGGATATATTTTTTCCATATTTAATGATGATACCTCAATGAATTATGGAATTAAACCTTTCTCATGAACCACTCTGTCTATTGGTGCGAACCGATTCAACATCCGTTCAGTTGTTGTTGAGATTTTCACGTTCAGGCAGATATACTTACAAGGAATGGATATATTTTTTTCCATATTTAATTATGGTACCTAAATGAGTTATGGAATTAAACCTTTCTCATGAACCACTCTGTCTATTGGTGAGAACCGATTCAATATCTGTTCAGTAGTTGCTGCGATTTTCACGTTCAGACAGATATACTTACAAGGAATGTTTATATTTTTTTCCATATTTAATGATGATATCTAACTGAGTTATGGGATTAAACCTTTCTCATGAACCACTCTGTCTATTGGTGCGAACCGATTCAACATCCGTTCAGTAGTTGTTGAGATTTTCACGTTTAGGCAGATAGACTTACAAGGAAGGGATATATTTTTTCCATAGTTAATGACGATACCACAATGAACAAGGGAAATAAAGCTTCCTCATGCACCACTCTCTCCATTGGAGAAAACCGATTCAACACCCGCTCAGTAGTTGTTGAGATTTTCACGTTCAGACAGATATACTTACAAGGAATGAATATATTTTTTTCCATATTTAATTATGGTACCTAAATGAGTTATGGAATTAAACCTTTCTCATGAACAACTCTGTCTATTGGTGAGAACCGATTCAACATCTGTTCAGTAGTTGTTGAGATTTTCACGTTCAGGCAGATAGACTTACAAGGAAGGGATTTATTTTTTCCATATTTAATGCTGATACCACAATGAACAACGCAAATAAAGCTTCCTCATGCACCACTCTCTCCATTGGAGAAAACCGATTCAACACCCGCTCAGTAGTTGTTGAGATTTTCACGTTCAGGCAGATAGACTTTCAAGGAAGGGATATATTTTTTCCATATTTAATGATGATACCTCAATGGATTATGTAAATAAACCTTTCTCATGAACCACTCTGTCTATTGGTGCGAACCGATTCAACATCCGTTCAGTAGTTGTTGAGATTTTCACGTTCAGACAGATAGACTTACAAGGAATGGATTTGTTTTTTTCCATATTTAATGATGATACCTCAATGGATTATGTAAATAAACCTTTCTCATGAACCACTCTGTCTATTGGTGCGAACCGATTCAACATCCGTTCAGTTGTTGTTGAGATTTTCACGTTCAGGCAGATAGACTTACAAGGAAGGGATATATTTTTTCCATATTTAATGATGATACCTAAATGAGTTATGGAATTAAACCTTTCTCATGAACCACTCTGTCTATTGGTGCGAACCGATTCAACATCCATTCAGTAGTTGTTGAGATTTTCACGTTCAGACAGATAGACTTACAAGGAAGGGATATATTTTTTCCATATTTAATGACGATACCACAATGAACAACGGAAATAAAGCTTCCTCATGCACCACTCTCTCCAATGGAGAAAACCGATTCAGCACCCGCTCAGTAGTTGTTGAGATTTTCACGTTCAGGCAGATAGACTTACAAGGAAGGGATATATTTTTTCCATATTTAATGATGATACCTCAATGAATTATGGAATTAAACCTTTCTCATGAACCACTCGGTCTACTGGTGAGAACCGATTCAACATCTGTTCAGTAGTTGTTGAGATTTTCACGTTCAGGCAGATGGACTTACAAGGAAGGGATATATTTTTTCCATATTTAATGATGATACCTCAATGAATTATGGAATTAAACCTTTCTCATGAACCACTCTGTCTATTGGTGCGAACCGATTCAACATCCGTTCAGTTGTTGTTGAGATTTTCACGTTCAGGCAGATAGACTTACAAGGAAGGGATATATTTTTTCCATATTTAATGATGATATCTAAATGAGTTATGGAATTAAACCTTTCTCATGAACCACTCTGTCTATTGGTGCGAACCGATTCAACATCCATTCAGTAGTTGTTGAGATTTTCACGTTCAGACAGATAGACTTACAAGGAAGGGATATATTTTTTCCATATTTAATGACGATACCACAATGAACAACGGAAATAAAGCTTCCTCATGCACCACTCTCTCCAATGGAGAAAACCGATTCAGCACCCGCTCAGTAGTTGTTGAGATTTTCACGTTCAGACAGATAGACTTACAAGGAATGGATTTGTTTTTTTCCATATTTAATGATGATACCTCAATGGATTATGTAAATAAACCTTTCTCATGAACCACTCTGTCTATTGGTGCGAACCGATTCAACATCCGTTCAGTTGTTGTTGAGATTTTCACGTTCAGGCAGATAGACTTACAAGGAAGGGATATATTTTTTCCATATTTAATGATGATACCTAAATGAGTTATGGAATTAAACCTTTCTCATGAACCACTCTGTCTATTGGTGCGAACCGATTCAACATCCATTCAGTAGTTGTTGAGATTTTCACGTTCAGACAGATAGACTTACAAGGAAGGGATATATTTTTTCCATATTTAATGACGATACCACAATGAACAACGGAAATAAAGCTTCCTCATGCACCACTCTCTCCATTGGAGAAAACCGATTCAGCACCCGCTCAGTAGTTGTTGAGATTTTCACGTTCAGGCAGATAGACTTACAAGGAAGGGATATATTTTTTCCATATTTAATGATGATACCTCAATGAATTATGGAATTAAACCTTTCTCATGAACCACTCGGTCTACTGGTGAGAACCGATTCAACATCTGTTCAGTAGTTGTTGAGATTTTCACGTTCAGGCAGATGGACTTACAAGGAAGGGATATATTTTCCCATATTTAATGATGGTACCTCAATGAATTATGGAATTAAACCGTTCTCATGAACCACTCTGTCTATTGGTGCGAACCGATTCAACATCCGTTCAGTTGTTGTTGAGATTTTCACGTTCAGGCAGATATACTTACAAGGAATGGATATATTTTTTTCCATATTTAATTATGGTACCTAAATGAGTTATGGAATTAAACCTTTCTCATGAACCACTCTGTCTATTGGTGAGAACCGATTCATTATCTGTTCAGTAGTTGCTGCGATTTTCACGTTCAGACAGATATACTTACAAGGAATGTTTATATTTTTTTCCATATTTAATGATGATATCTAACTGAGTTATGGGATTAAACCTTTCTCATGAACCACTCTGTCTATTGGTGCGAACCGATTCAACATCCGTTCAGTAGTTGTTGAGATTTTCACGTTTAGGCAGATAGACTTACAAGAAAGGGATATATTTTTTCCATAGTTAATGACGATACCACAATGAACAACGGAAATAAAACTTCCTCATGCACCACTCTCTCCATTGGAGAAAACCGATTCAACACCCGCTCAGTAGTTGTTGAGATTTTCACGTTCAGACAGATATACTTACAAGGAATGAATATATTTTTTTCCATATTTAATTATGGTACCTAAATGAGTTATGGAATTAAACCTTTCTCATGAACAACTCTGTCTATTGGTGAGAACCGATTCAACATCTGTTCAGTAGTTGTTGAGATTTTCACGTTCAGGCAGATAGACTTACAAGGAAGGGATTTATTTTTTCCATATTTAATGCTGATACCACAATGAACAACGCAAATAAAGCTTCCTCATGCACCACTCTCTCCATTGGAGAAAACCGATTCAACACCCGCTCAGTAGTTGTTGAGATTTTCACGTTCAGGCAGATAGACTTTCAAGGAAGGGATACATTTTTTCCATATTTAATGATGATACCTCAATGAATTATGGAATTAAGCCTTTCTCATGAACCACTCTGTCTATTGGTGCGAACCGATTCAACATCCGTTCAGTAGTTGTTGAGATTTTCACGTTCAGACAGATAGACTTACAAGGAATGGATTTGTTTTTTTCCATATTTAATGATGATACCTCAATGGATTATGTAAATAAACCTTTCTCATGAACCACTCTGTCTTTTGGTGCGAACCGATTCAACATCCGTTCAGTTGTTGTTGAGATTTTCACGTTCAGGCAGATAGACTTACAAGGAAGGGATATATTTTTTCCATATTTAATGATGATATCTAAATGAGTTATGGAATTAAACCTTTCTCATGAACCACTCTGTCTATTGGTGCGAACCGATTCAACATCCGTTCAGTAGTTGTTGAGATTTTCACGTTCAGACAGATAGACTTACAAGGAAGGGATATATTGTTTCCATATTTAATGACGATACCACAATGAACAACGGAAATAAAGCTTCCTCATGCACCACTCTCTCCAATGGAGAAAACCGATTCAGCACCCGCTCAGTAGTTGTTGAGATTTTCACGTTCAGGCAGATAGACTTACAAGGAAGGGATATATTTTTTCCATATTTAATGATGATACCTCAATGAATTATGGAATTAAACCTTTCTCATGAACCACTCGGTCTATTGGTGAGAACCGATTCAACATCCGTTCAGTAGTTGTTGCGATTTTCACGTTCAGACAGATAGACCTAAAAGGAATGGATATATTTTTTTCCATATTTAAAGATGATACCTAAATGAGTTATGGAATTAAACCTTTCTCATGAACCGCTCTGTCTATTGGTGCGAACCGATTCAAAATCCGTTCAGTAGTTGTTGAGATTTTCACGTTCAGGCAGATAGACTTACAAGGAAGGGATATATGTTTTCCATATTTAATGACGATACCACAATGAACAACCTAAATAAAGCTTCCTCATGCACCACTCTCTCCATTGGAGAAAACCGATTCAACACCCGCTCAGTAGTTGTTGAGATTTTCACGTTCAGACAGATATAATTACAAGGAATGGATATATTTTTTTCCATATTTAATTATGGTACCTAAATGAGTTATGGAATTAAACCTTTCTCATGAACCACTCTGTCTATTGGTGAGAACCGATTCAACATCTGTTCAGTAGTTGTTGCGATTTTCACGTTCAGACAGATAGACTTACAAGGAATGGATTTGTTTTTTTCCATATTTAATGATGATACCTAAATGGATTATGTAAATAAACCTTTCTCATGAACCACTCTGCCTATTGGTGCGAACCGATTCAACATCCGTTCAGTTGTTGTTGAGATTTTCACGTTCAGGCAGATAGACTTACAAGGAAGGGATATATTTTTTCCATATTTAATGATGATATCTAAATGAGTTATGGAATTAAACCTTTCTCATGAACCACTCGGTCTATTGGTGAGAACCGATTCAACATCTGTTCAGTAGTTGTTGAGATTTTCACGTTCAGGCAGATAGACTTGCAAGGAAGGGATTTATTTTTTCCATATTTAATGCTGATACCACAATGAACAACGCAAATAAAGCTTCCTCATGCACCACTCTCTCCATTGGAGAAAACTGATTCAACACCCGCTCAGTAGTTGTTGAGATTTTCACGTTCAGGCAGATAGACTTTCAAGGAAGGGATATATTTTTTCCATATTTAATGATGATACCTCAATGAATTATGGAATTAAACCTTTCTCATGAACCACTCTGTCTATTGGTGCGAACCGATTCGAAATCCGTTCAGTAGTTGTTGCGATTTTCACGTTCAAACAGATAGACCTAAAAGGAATGGATATATTTTTTTCCATATTTAATGATGATACTTAAATGAGTTATGGAATTAAATCTTTCTCATGAACCACTCTGTCTATTGGTTCGAACCGATTCAACATCCGTGCAGTAGTTGTTGCGATTTTCACGTTCAGACAGATAGACCTAAAATAAATGGATATATTTTTTTCCATATTTAATGATGATACCTCAACGGATTATGTAAATAAACCTTTCTCATGAACCACGCTGTCTATTGGTGCGAACCGATTCAACATCCCTTCAGTAGTTGTTGCGATTTTCACGTTCAGACAGATAGACCTAAAAGGAATGGATATATTTTTTTCCATATTTAAAGATGATACCTAAATGAGTTATGGAATTAAACCTTTCTCATGAACCACTCTGTCTATTGGTGCGAACCGATTCAACATCCGTTCAGTAGTTGTTGAGATTTTCACGTTCAGGCAGAGAGACTTACCAGGAAGGGATATATTTTTTCCATATTTAATGACGATACCACAATGAACAGCGGAAATAAAGCTTCCTCATGCACCACTCTCTCCATTGGAGAAAACCGATTCAACACCCGCTCAGTAGTTGTTGAGATTTTCACGTTCAGACAGATAGACTTACAAGGAATTGATATATTTTTTCCATATTTAATAATGATACCTAAATGAGTTATAGAATTAAACCTTTCTCATGAACCACTCTGTCTATTGGTGCGAACCGATTCAACATCCGTTCCGTAGTTGTTGAGATTTTCACGTTCAGACAGATAGACTTACAAGGAAGGGATATATTTTTTCCATATTTAATGACGATACCACAATGAACAACGGAAATAAAGCTTCCTCATGCACCACTCTCTCCAATGGAGAAAACCGATTCAGCACCCGCTCAGTAGTTGTTGAGATTTTCACGTTCAGGCAGATAGACTTACAAGGAAGGGATATATTTTTTCCATATTTAATGATGATACCTCAATGAATTATGGATTTAAACCTTTCTCATGAACCACTCGGTCTATTGGTGCGAACCGATTCAACATCTGTTCAGTAGTTGTAGAGATTTTCACGTTCAGGCAGATAGACTTACAAGGAAGGGATACATTTTTTCCATATTTAATGACGATACCACAATGAACAACGGAAATAAAGCTTCCTCATGCACCACTCTCTCCAATGGAGAAAACCGATTCAGCACCCGCTCAGTAGTTGTTGAGATTTTCACGTTCAGGCAGATAGACTTACAAGGAAGGGATATATTTTTTCCATATTTAATGATGATACCTCAATGAATTATGGAATTAAACCTTTCTCATGAACCACTCGGTCTATTGGTGAGAACCGATTCAACATCTGTTCAGTAGTTGTTGAGATTTTCACGTTCAGGCAGATAGACTTGCAAGGAAGGGATTTATTTTTTCCATATTTAATGCTGATACCACAATGAACAACGCAAATAAAGCTTCCTCATGCACCACTCTCTCCATTGGAGAAAACTGATTCAACACCCGCTCAGTAGTTGTTGAGATTTTCACGTTCAGGCAGATAGACTTTCAAGGAAGGGATATATTTTTTCCATATTTAATGATGATACCTCAATGAATTATGGAATTAAACCTTTCTCATGAACCACTCTGTCTATTGGTGCGAACCGATTCGAAATCCGTTCAGTAGTTGTTGCGATTTTCACGTTCAAACAGATAGACCTAAAAGGAATGGATATATTTTTTTCCATATTTAATGATGATACTTAAATGAGTTATGGAATTAAATCTTTCTCATGAACCACTCTGTCTATTGGTGCGAACCGATTCTACATCCGTTCAGTAGTTGTTGCGATTTTCACGTTCAGACAGATAGACCGAAAAGGAATGGATATATTTTTTTCCATATTTAATGATGATACCTCAACGGATTATGTAAATAAACCTTTCTCATGAACCACGCTGTCTATTGGTGCGAACCGATTCAACATCCGTTCAGTAGTTGTTGCGATTTTCACGTTCAGACAGATAGACCTAAAAGGAATGGATATATTTTTTTCCATATTTAAAGATGATACCTAAATGAGTTATGGAATTAAACCTTTCTCATGAACCACTCTGTCTATTGGTGCGAACCGATTCAACATCCGTTCAGTAGTTGTTGAGATTTTCACGTTCAGGCAGAGAGACTTACCAGGAAGGGATATATTCTTTCCATATTTAATGACGATACCACAATGAACAGCGGAAATAAAGCTTCCTCATGCACCACTCTCTCCATTGGAGAAAACCGATTCAACACCCGCTCAGTAGTTGTTGAGATTTTCACGTTCAGACAGATAGACTTACAAGGAATTGATATATTTTTTCCATATTTAATAATGATACCTAAATGAGTTATAGAATTAAACCTTTCTCATGAACCACTCTGTCTATTGGTGCGAACCGATTCAACATCCGTTCCGTAGTTGTTGAGATTTTCACGTTCAGACAGATAGACTTACAAGGAAGGGATATATTTTTTCCATATTTAATGACGATACCACAATGAACAACGGAAATAAAGCTTCCTCATGCACCACTCTCTCCAATGGAGAAAACCGATTCAGCACCCTCTCAGTAGTTGTTGAGATTTTCACGTTCAGGCAGATAGACTTACAAGGAAGGGATATATTTTTTCCATATTTAATGATGATACCTCAATGAATTATGGATTTAAACCTTTCTCATGAACCACTCGGTCTATTGGTGCGAACCGATTCAACATCTGTTCAGTAGTTGTAGAGATTTTCACGTTCAGGCAGATAGACTTACAAGGAAGGGATACATTTTCTCCATATTTAATGACGATACCACATGAACAACGGAAATAAAGCTTCCTCATGCACCACTCTCTCCAATGGAGAAAACCGATTCAGCACCCGCTCAGTAGTTGTTGAGATTTTCACGTTCAGGCAGATAGACTTACAAGGAAGGGATATATTTTTTCCATATTTAATGATGATACCTCAATGAATTATGGAATTAAACCTTTCTCATGAACCACTCGGTCTATTGGTGCGAACCGATTCAACATCTGTTCAGTAGTTGTAGAGATTTTCACGTTCAGGCAGATAGACTTACAAGGAAGGGATTTATTTTTTCCATATTTAATGCTGATACCACAATGAACAACGCAAATAAAGCTTCCTCATGCACCACTCTCTCCATTGGAGAAAACCGATTCAACACCCGCTCAGTAGTTGTTGAAATTTTCACGTTCAGGCAGATAGACTTTCAAGGAAGGGATATATTTTTTCCATATTTAATGATGATACCTCAATGAATTATGGAACTAAACCTTTCTCATGAACCACTCTGTCTATTGGTGCAACCCGATTCGAAATCCGTTCAGTAGTTGTTGCGATTTTCACGTTCAAACAGATAGACCTAAAAGGAATGGATATATTTTTTTCCATATTTAATGATGATACTTAAATGAGTTATGGAATTAAATCTTTCTCATGAACCACTCTGTCTATTGGTGCGAACCGATTCAACATCCGTTCAGTAGTTGTTGCGATTTTCACGTTCAGACAGATAGACCTAAAAGGAATGGATATATTTTTTTCCATATTTAATGATGATACCTCAACGGATTATGTAAATAAACCTTTCTCATGAACCACGCTGTCTATTGGTGCAAACCGATTCAACATCCGTTCAGTAGTTGTTGAGATTTTCACGTTCAGAGAGATATACTTACAAGGAATGGATATATTTTTTTCCATATTTAATTATGGTACCTAAATGAGTTATGGAATTAAACCTTTCTCATGAACCACTCGGTCTATTGGTGCGAACCGATTCAACATCCGTTCAGTAGTTGTTGCGATTTTCACGTTCAGACAGATAGACCTAAAAGGAATGGATATATTTTTTTCCATATTTAAAGATGATACCTAAATGAGTTATGGAATTAAACCTTTCTCATGAACCACTCTGTCTATTGGTGCGAACCGATTCAACATCTGTTCAGTAGTTGTAGAGATTTTCACGTTCAGGCAGATAGACTTACAAGGAAGGGATTTATTTTTTCCATATTTAATGCTGATACCGCAATGAACAACGCAAATAAAGCTTCCTCATGCACCACTCTCTCCATTGGAGAAAACCGATTCAACACCCGCTCAGTAGTTGTTGAGATTTTCACGTTCAGGCAGATAGACTTTCAAGGAAGGGATATATTTTTTCCATATTTAATGATGATACCTCAATGAATTATGGAATTAAACCTTTCTCATGAACCACTCTGTCTATTGGTGCGAACCGATTCGAAATCCGTTCAGTAGTTGTTGCGATTTTCACGTTCAAACAGATAGACCTAAAAGGAATGGATATATTTTTTTCCATATTTAATGATGATACCTAAATGAGTTATGGAATTAAACCTTTCTCATGAACCACTCTGTCTATTGGTGCGAACCGATTCAAAATCCGTTTAGTAGTTGTTGAGATTTTCACGTTCAGGCAGATAGACTTACAAGGAAGGGATATATTTTTTCCATATTTAATGACGATACCACAATGAACAACGGAAATAAAGCTTCCTCATGCACCACTCTCTCCATTGGAGAAAACCGATTAAACACCCGCTCAGTAGTTGTTGAGATTTTCACGTTCAGACAGATATACTTACAAGGAATGGATATATTTTTTTCCATATTTAATTATGGTACCTAAATGAGTTATGGAATTTAACCTTTCTCATGAACCGCTCTGTCTATTGGTGAGAACCGATTCAACATCTGTTCAGTAGTTGTTGCGATTTTCACGTTCAGACAGATAGACTTACAAGGAATGGATTTATTTTTTTCCATATTTAATGATGATACCTCAACGGATTATGTAAATAAACCTTTCTCATGAACCACGCTGTCTATTGGTGCGAACCGATTCAACATCCGTTCAGTAGTTGTTGAGATTTTCACGTTCAGAGAGATATACTTACAAGGAATGGATATATTTTTTTCCATATTTAATTATGGTACTTAAATGAGTTATGGAATTGAATCTTTCTCATGAACCACTCTGTCTATTGGTGCGAACCGATTCAACGTCCGTTCAGTAGTTGCTGCGATTTTCACGTTCAGACAGATAGACCTAAAAGAAATGGATATATTTTTTTCCATATTTAATGATGATACTTCAACGGATTATGTAAATAAACCTTTCTCATGAACCACGCTGTCTATTGGTGCGAACCGATTCAACATCTGTTCAGTAGTTGTAGAGATTTTCACGTTCAGGCAGATAGACTTACAAGGAAGGGATTTATTTTTTCCATATTTAATGCTGATACCACAATGAACAACGCAAATAAAGCTTCCTCATGCACCACTCTCTCCATTGGAGAAAACCGATTCAACACCCGCTCAGTAGTTGTTGAGATTTTCACGTTCAGGCAGATAGACCTAAAAGGAATGGATATATTTTTTTTCCATATTTAAAGATGATACCTAAATGAGTTATGGAATTAAACCTTTCTCATGAACCACTCTGTCTATTGGTGCGAACCGATTCAACATCTGTTCAGTAGTTGTAGAGATTTTCACGTTCAGGCAGATAGACTTACAAGGAAGGGATTTATTTTTTCCATATTTAATGCTGATACCACAATGAACAACGCAAATAAAGCTTCCTCATGCACCACTCTCTCCATTGGAGAAAACCGATTCAACACCCGCTCAGTAGTTGTTGAGATTTTCACGTTCAGGCAGATAGACTTTCAAGGAAGGGATATATTTTTTCCATATTTAATGATGATACCTCAATGAATTATGGAAATAAACCTTTCTCATGAACCACTCTGTCTATTGGTGCGAACCGATTCAACATCCGTTCAGTAGTTGCTGCGATTTTCACGTTCAGACAGATAGACCTAAAAGAAATGGATATATTTTTTTCCATATTTAATGATGATACCTCAACGGATTATGTAAATAAACCTTCCTCATGAACCACGCTGTCTATTGGTGCGAACCGATTCAACATCCGTTCAGTAGTTGTTGAGATTTTCACGTTCAGACAGATATACTTACAAGGAATGGATATATTTTTTTCCATATTTAATTATGGTACCTAAATGAGTTATGGAATTAAACCTTTCTCATTAACCACTCGGTCTATTGGTGCGAACCGATTCAACATCCGTTCAGTAGTTGTTGCGATTTTCACGTTCAGACAGATAGACCTAAAAGGAATGGATATATTTTTTTCCATATTTAAAGATGATACCTAAATGAGTTATGGAATTAAACCTTTCTCATGAACCACTCTGTCTATTGGTGCGAACCGATTCAAAATCCGTTTAGTAGTTGTTGAGATTTTCACGTTCAGGCAGATAGACTTACAAGTAAGGGATATTTTTTTTCCATATTTAATGTCGATACCACAATGAACAACGGAAATAAAGCTTCCTCATGCACCACTCTCTCCAATGGAGAAAACCGATTCAGCACCCGCTCAGTAGTTGTTGAGATTTTCACGTTCAGGCAGATAGACTTACAAGGAAGGGATATATTTTTTCCATATTTAATGATGATACCTCAATGAATTATGGAATTAAACCTTTCTCATGAACCACTCGGTCTATTGGTGCGAACCGATTCAACATCTGTTCAGTAGTTGTTGAGATTTTCACGTTCAGGCAGATAGACTTACAAGGAAGGGATTTATTTTTTCCATATTTAATGCTGATACCACAATGAACAACGCAAATAAAGCTTCCTCATGCACCACTCTCTCCATTGGAGAAAACCGATTCAACACCCGCTCAGTAGTTGTGAGATTTTCATGTTCAGGCAGATAGACTTTCAAGGAAGGGATATATTTTTTCCATATTTAATGATGATACCTCAATGAATTATGGAATTAAACCTTTCTCATGAACCACTCGGTCTATTGGTGCGAACCGATTCAACATCTGTTCAGTAGTTGTTGAGATTTTCACGTTCAGGCAGATAGACTTACAAGGAAGGGATTTATTTTTTCCATATTTAATGCTGATACCACAATGAACAACGCAAATAGAGCTTCCTCATGCACCACTCTCTCCATTGGAGAAAACCGATTCAACACCCGCTCAGTAGTTGTTGAGATTTTCACGTTCAGGCAGATAGACTTTCAAGGAAGGGATATATTTTTTCCATATTTAATGATGATACCTCAATGAATTATGGAATTAAACCTTTCTCATGAACCACTCTGTCTATTGGTGCGAACCGATTCAACATCCGTTCAGTAGTTGTTGAGATTTTCACGTTCAGACAGATATACTTACAAGGAATGGATATATTTTTTTCCATATTTAATTATGGTACCTAAATGAGTTATGGAATTAAACCTTTCTCATGAACCACTCTGTCTATTGGTGCGAACCTATTCAACATCCGTTCAGTAGTTGTTGAGATTTTCACGTTCAGGCAGATAGACTTACAAGGAAGGGATACATTTTTTCCATATTTAATGACGATACCACAATGAACAACGGAAATAAAGCTTCCTCATGCACCACTCTCTCCATTGGAGAAAACCGATTCAACACCCGCTCAGTAGTTGTTGAGATTTTCACGTTCAGACAGATATACTTACAAGGAATGAATATATTTTTTTCCATATTTAATTATGGTACCTAAATGAGTTATGGAATTAAACCTTTCTCATGAACCACTCTGTCTATTGGTGAGAACCGATTCCACATCTGTTCAGTAGTTGTTGAGATTTTCACGTTGAGGTAGATAGACTTACAAGGAAGGGATTTATTTTTTCCATATTTAATGCTGATACCACAATGAACAACGCAAATAAAGCTTCCTCATGCACCACTCTCTCCATTGGAGAAAACCGATTCAACACCCGCTCAGTAGTTGTTGAGATTTTCACGTTCAGGCAGATAGACTTTCAAGGAAGGGATATATTTTTTCCATATTTAATGATGATACCTCAATGAATTATGGAATTAAACCTTTCTCATAAACCACTCTGTCTATTGGTGCGAACCGATTCGAAATCCGTTCAGTAGTTGCTGCGATTTTCACGTTCAAACAGATAGACCTAAAAGGAATGGATATATTTTTTTCCATATTTAATGATGATACTTAAATGAGTTATGGAATTGAATCTTTCTCATGAACCACTCTGTCTATTGGTGCGAACCGATTCAACATCCGTTCAGTAGTTGCTGCGATTTTCACGTTCAGACAGACAGACCTAAAAGAAATGGATATATTTTTTTCCATATTTAATGATGATACCTCAACGGATTATGTAAATAAACCTTTCTCATGAACCACTCTGTCTATTGGTGCGAACCGATTCAACATCCGTTCAGTTGTTGTTGAGATTTTCACGTTCAGGCAGATAGACTTACAAGGAAGGGATATATTTTTTCCATATTTAATGATGATATCTAAATGAGTTATGGAATTAAACCTTTCTCATGAACCACTCTGTCTATTGGTGCGAACCGATTCAACATCCGTTCCGTAGTTGTTGAGATTTTCACGTTCAGACAGATAGACTTACAAGTAAGGGATATATTTTTTCCATATTTAATGACGATACCACAATGAACAACGGAAATAAAGCTTCCTCATGCACCACTCTCTCCAATGGAGAAAACCGATTCAGCACCCGCTCAGTAGTTGTTGAGATTTTCACGTTCAGGCAGATAGACTTACAAGGAAGGGATATATTTTTTCCATATTTAATGATGATACCTCAATGAATTATGGAATTAAACCTTTCTCATGAACCACTCGGTCTATTGGTGCGAACCGATTCAACATCTGTTCAGTAGTTGTTGAGATTTTCACGTTCAGGCAGATAGACTTACAAGGAAGGGATTTATTTTTTCCATATTTAATGCTGATACCACAATGAACAACGCAAATAAAGCTTCCTCATGCACCACTCTCTCCATTGGAGAAAACCGATTCAACACCCGCTCAGTAGTTGTTGAGATTTTCATGTTCAGGCAGATAGACTTTCAAGGAAGGGATATATTTTTTCCATATTTAATGATGATACCTCAATGAATTATGGAATTAAACCTTTCTCATGAACCACTCTGTCTATTGGTGCGAACCGATTCAAAATCCGTTCAGTAGTTGTTGCGATTTTCACGTTCAGACAGATAGACTTACAAGGATGGGATATATTTTTTCCATATTTAATGACGATACCACAATGAACAACGGAAATAAAGCTTCCTCATGCACCACTCTCTCCAATGGAGAAAACCGATTCAGCACCCGCTCAGTAGTTGTTGAGATCTTCACGTTCAGGCAGATAGACTTACAAGGAAGGGATATATTTTTTCCATATTTAATGATGATATCTAAATGAGTTATGGAATTAAACCTTTCTCATGAACCACTCTGTCTATTGGTGCGAACCGATTCAACATCCGTTCCGTAGTTGTTGAGATTTTCACGTTCAGACAGATAGACTTACAAGTAAGGGATATATTTTTTCCATATTTAATGACGATACCACAATGAACAACGGAAATAAAGCTTCCTCATGCACCACTCTCTCCAATGGAGAAAACCGATTCAGCACCCGCTCAGTAGTTGTTGAGATTTTCACGTTCAGGCAGATAGACTTACAAGGAAGGGATATATTTTTTCCATATTTAATGATGATACCTCAATGAATTATGGAATTAAACCTTTCTCATGAACCACTCGGTCTATTGGTGCGAACCGATTCAACATCTGTTCAGTAGTTGTTGAGATTTTCACGTTCAGGCAGATAGACTTACAAGGAAGGGATTTATTTTTTCCATATTTAATGCTGATACCACAATGAACAACGCAAATAGAGCTTCCTCATGCACCACTCTCTCCATTGGAGAAAACCGATTCAACACCCGCTCAGTAGTTGTTGAGATTTTCACGTTCAGGCAGATAGACTTTCAAGGAAGGGATATATTTTTTCCATATTTAATGATGATACCTCAATGAATTATGGAATTAAACCTTTCTCATGAATCACTCTCTCTATTGGTGCGAACCGATTCAACATCCGTTCAGTAGTTGTTGAGATTTTCACGTTCAGACAGATATACTTACAAGGAATGGATATATTTTTTTCCATATTTAATTATGGTACCTAAATGAGTTATGGAATTAAACCTTTCTCATGAACCACTCTGTCTATTGGTGCGAACCTATTCAACATCCGTTCAGTAGTTGTTGAGATTTTCACGTTCAGGCAGATAGACTTACAAGGAAGGGATACATTTTTTCCATATTTAATGACGATACCACAATGAACAACGGAAATAAAGCTTCCTCATGCACCACTCTCTCCATTGGAGAAAACCGATTCAACACCCGCTCAGTAGTTGTTGAGATTTTCACGTTCAGACAGATATACTTACAAGGAATGAATATATTTTTTTCCATATTTAATTATGGTACCTAAATGAGTTATGGAATTAAACCTTTCTCATGAACCACTCTGTCTATTGGTGAGAACCGATTCCACATCTGTTCAGTAGTTGTTGAGATTTTCACGTTGAGGTAGATAGACTTACAAGGAAGGGATTTATTTTTTCCATATTTAATGCTGATACCACAATGAACAACGCAAATAAAGCTTCCTCATGCACCACTCTCTCCATTGGAGAAAACCGATTCAACACCCGCTCAGTAGTTGTTGAGATTTTCACGTTCAGGCAGATAGACTTTCAAGGAAGGGATATATTTTTTCCATATTTAATGATGATACCTCAATGAATTATGGAATTAAACCTTTCTCATAAACCACTCTGTCTATTGGTGCGAACCGATTCGAAATCCGTTCAGTAGTTGCTGCGATTTTCACGTTCAAACAGATAGACCTAAAAGGAATGGATATATTTTTTTCCATATTTAATGATGATACTTAAATGAGTTATGGAATTGAATCTTTCTCATGAACCACTCTGTCTATTGGTGCGAACCGATTCAACATCCGTTCAGTAGTTGCTGCGATTTTCACGTTCAGACAGATAGACCTAAAAGAAATGGATATATTTTTTTCCATATTTAATGATGATACCTCAACGGATTATGTAAATAAACCTTTCTCATGAACCACTCTGTCTATTGGTGCGAACCGATTCAACATCCGTTCAGTTGTTGTTGAGATTTTCACGTTCAGGCAGATAGACTTACAAGGAAGGGATATATTTTTTCCATATTTAATGATGATACCTCAATGAATTATGGAATTAAACCTTTCTCATGAACCACTCGGTCTATTGGTGCGAACCGATTCAACATCTGTTCAGTAGTTGTTGAGATTTTCACGTTCAGGCAGATAGACTTACAAGGAAGGGATTTATTTTTTCCATATTTAATGCTGATACCACAATGAACAACGCAAATAAAGCTTCCTCATGCACCACTCTCTCCATTGGAGAAAACCGATTCAACACCCGCTCAGTAGTTGTTGAGATTTTCATGTTCAGGCAGATAGACTTTCAAGGAAGGGATATATTTTTTCCATATTTAATGATGATACCTCAATGAATTATGGAATTAACCTTTCTCATGAACCACTCTGTCTATTGGTGCGAACCGATTCAAAATCCGTTCAGTAGTTGTTGCGATTTTCACGTTCAGACAGATAGACTTACAAGGATGGGATATATTTTTTCCATATTTAATGACGATACCACAATGAACAACGGAAATAAAGCTTCCTCATGCACCACTCTCTCCAATGGAGAAAACCGATTCAGCACCCGCTCAGTAGTTGTTGAGATCTTCACGTTCAGGCAGATAGACTTACAAGGAAGGGATATATTTTTTCCATATTTAATGATGATACCTCAATGAATTATGGAATTAAACCTTTCTCATGAACCACTCTGTCTATTGGTGCGAACCGATTCAACATCTGCTCAGTAGTTGTTGAGATTTTCACGTTCAGGCAGATAGACTTACAAGGAAGGGATTTATTTTTTCCATATTTAATGCTGATACCACAATGAACAACGCAAATAGAGCTTCCTCATGCACCACTCTCTCCATTGGAGAAAACCGATTCAACACCCGCTCAGTAGTTGTTGAGATTTTCACGTTCAGGCAGATAGACTTTCAAGGAAGGGATATATTTTTTCCATATTTAATGATGATACCTCAATGAATTATGGAATTAAACCTTTCTCATGAACCCCTCTGTCTATTGGTGCGAACCGATTCAACATCCGTTCAGTAGTTGTTGAGATTTTCACGTTCAGACAGATATACTTACAAGGAATGGATATATTTTTTTCCATATTTAATTATGGTACCTAAATGAGTTATGGAATTAAACCTTTCTCATGAACCACTCTGTCGATT
This sequence comes from Eristalis pertinax, assembly GCA_907269125.1. Classification (NCBI taxonomy): domain Eukaryota; kingdom Metazoa; phylum Arthropoda; class Insecta; order Diptera; family Syrphidae; genus Eristalis; species Eristalis pertinax. Next base: position 675,171 of record CAJSMF010000062.1, read on the forward strand.
GGTGCGAACCGATTCAACATCCGTTCAGTAGTTGTTGAGATTTTCACGTTCAGGCAGATAGACTTACAAGGAAGGGATACATTTTTTCCATATTTAATGACGATACCACAATGAACAACGGAAATAAAGCTTCCTCATGCACCACTCTCTCCATTGGAGAAAACCGATTCAACACCCGCTCAGTAGTTGTTGAGATTTTCACGTTCAGACAGATATACTTACAAGGAATGAATATATTTGTTTCCATATTTAATTATGGTACCTAAATGAGTTATGGAATTAAACCTTTCTCATGAACCACTCTGTCTATTGGTGAGAACCGATTCCACATCTGTTCAGTAGTTGTTGAGATTTTCACGTTGAGGTAGATAGACTTACAAGGAAGGGATTTCTTTTTTCCATATTTAATGCTGATACCACAATGAACAACGCAAATAAAGCTTCCTCATGCACCACTCTCTCCATTGGAGAAACCGATTCAACACCCGCTCAGTAGTTGTTGAGATTTTCACGTTCAGGCAGATAGACTTTCAAGGAAGGGATATATTTTTTCCATATTTAATGATGATACCTCAATGAGTTATGGAATTAAACCTTTCTCATGAACCACTCTGTCTATTGGTGCGAACCGATTCGAAATCCGTTCAGTAGTTGTTGCGATTTTCACGTTCAAACAGATAGACCTAAAAGGAATGGATATATTTTTTTCCATATTTAATGATGATACTTAAATGAGTTATGGAATTGAATCTTTCTCATGAACCACTCTGTCTATTGGTGCGAACCGATTCAACATCCGTTCAGTAGTTGCTGCGATTTTCACGTTCAGACAGATAGACCTAAAAGAAATGGATATATTTTTTTCAATATTTAATGATGATACCTCAACGGATTATGTAAATAAACCTTTCTCATGAACCACGCTGTCTATTGGTGCGAACCGATTCAACATCCGTTCAGTAGTTGTTGAGATTTTCACGTTCAGACAGATATACTTACAAGGAATGGATATATTTTTTTCCATATTTAATTATGGTACCTAAATGAGTTATGGAATTAAACCTTTCTCATGAACCACTCGGTCTATTGGTGCGAACCGATTCAACATCCGTTCAGTAGTTGTTGCGATTTTCACGTTCAGACAGATAGACCTAAAAGGAATGGATATATTTTTTTCCATATTTAAAGATGATACCTAAATGAGTTATGGAATTAAACCTTTCTCATGAACCACTCGGTCTATTGGTGCGAACCGATTCAACATCTGTTCAGTAGTTGTTGAGATTTTCACGTTCAGGCAGATAGACTTACAAGGAAGGGATTTATTTTTTCCATATTTAATGCTGATACCACAATGAACAACGCAAATAGAGCTTCCTCTTGCACCACTCTCTCCATTGGAGAAAACCGATTCAACACCCGCTCAGTAGTTGTTGAGATTTTCACGTTCAGGCAGATAGACTTTCAAGGAAGGGATATATTTTTTCCATATTTAATGATGATACCTCAATGAATTATGGAATTAAACCTTTCTCATGAACCACTCTGTCTATTGGTGCGAACCGATTCAACATCCGTTCAGTAGTTGTTGAGATTTTCACGTTCAGACAGATATACTTACAAGGAATGGATACATTTTTTTCCATATTTAATTATGGTACCTAAATGAGTTATGGAATTAAACCTTTCTCATGAACCACTCTGTCTATTGGTGCGAACCGATTCAACATCCGTTCAGTAGTTGTTGAGATTTTCACGTTCAGGCAGATAGACTTACAAGGAAGGGATACATTTTTTCCATATTTAATGACGATACCACAATGAACAACGGAAATAAAGCTTCCTCATGCACCACTCTCTCCATTGGAGAAAACCGATTCAACACCCGCTCAGTAGTTGTTGAGATTTTCACGTTCAGACAGATATACTTACAAGGAATGAATATATTTTTTTCCATATTTAATTATGGTACCTAAATGAGTTATGGAATTAAACCTTTCTCATGAACCACTCTGTCTATTGGTGAGAACCGATTCCACATCTGTTCAGTAGTTGTTGAGATTTTCACGTTCAGACAGATAGACATACAAGGAATGGATATATTTTTTTCCATATTTAATGCTGATACCACAATGAACAACGCAAATAAAGCTTCCTCATGCACCACTCTCTCCATTGAAGAAAACCGATTCAACACCCGCTCAGTAGTTGTTGAGATTTTCACGTTCAGGCAGATAGACTTTCAAGGAAGGGATATATTTTTTCCATATTTAATGATGATACCTCAATGAATTATGGATTTAAACCTTTCTCATGAACCACTCTGTCTATTGGTGCGAACCGATTCGAAATCCGTTCAGTAGTTGTTGCGATTTTGCACGTTCAAACAGATAGACCTAAAAGGAATGGATATATTTTTTTCCATATTTACTGATGATACTTAAATGAGTTATGGAATTGAATCTTTCTCATGAACCACTCTGTCTATTGGTGCGAACCGATTCAACATCCGTTCAGTAGTTGCTGCGATTTTCACGTTCAGACAGATAGACCTAAAAGAAATGGATATATTTTTTTCCATATTTAATGACGATACCACAATGAACAACGGAAATAAAGCTTCCTCATGCACCACTCTCTCCATTGGAGAAAACCGATTCAACACCCGCTCAGTAGTTGTTGAGATTTTCACGTTCAGACAGATATACTTACAAGGAATGAATATATTTTTTTCCATATTTAATTATGGTACCTAAATGAGTTATGGAATTAAACCTTTCTCATGAACCACTCTGTCTATTGGTGAGAACCGATTCCACATCTGTTCAGTAGTTGTTGAGATTTTCACGTTCAGACAGATAGACTTACAAGGAATTGATACATTTTTTTCCATATTTAATTATGTTACCTAAATGAGTTATGGAATTAAACCTTTCTCATGAACCACTCTGTCTATTGGTGAGAACCGATTCAACATCCGTTCAGTAGTTGTTGAGATTTTCACGTTCAGGCAGAGAGACTTACCAGGAAGGGATATATTTTTTCCATATTTAATGACGATACCACAATGAACAGCGGAAATAAAGCTTCCTCATGCACCACTCTCTCCATTGGAGAAAACCGATTCAACACCCGCTCAGTAGTTGTTGAGATTTTCACGTTCAGACAGATATACTTACAAGGAATGGATACATTTTTTTCCATATTTAATTATGGTACCTAAATGAGTTATGGAATTAAACCTTTCTCATGAACCACTCTGTCTATTGGTGAGAACCGATTCAACATCCGTTCAGTAGTTGTTGAGATTTTCACGTTCAGGCAGAGAGACTTACCAGGAAGGGATATATTTTTTCCATATTTAATGACGATACCACAATGAACAGCGGAAATAAAGCTTCCTCATGCACCACTCTCACTCTGAGATTAGATACAAGGAAGGGATATATTTTTTCCATATTTAATGATGATACCTCAATGAATTATGGAATTAAGCCTTTCTCATGAACCACTCGGTCTATTGGTGCGAACCGATTCAACATCTGTTCAGTAGTTGTTGAGATTTTCACGTTCAGGCAGATAGACTTACAAGGAAGGGATTTATTTTTTCCATATTTAATGCTGATACCACAATGAACAACGCAAATAGAGCTTCCTCATGCACCACTCTCTCCATTGGAGAAAACCGATTCAACACCCGCTCAGTAGTTGTTGAGATTTTCACGTTCAGGCAGATAGACTTTCAAGGAAGGGATATATTTTTTCCATATTTAATGATGATACCTCAATGAATTATGGAATTAAAGCTTTCTCATGAACCACTCTGTCTATTGGTGCGAACCGATTCAACATCCGTTCAGTAGTTGTTGAGATTTTCACGTTCAGACAGATATACTTACAAGGAATGGATATATTTTTTTCCATATTTAATTATGGTACCTAAATGAGTTATGGAATTAAACCTTTCTCATGAACCACTCTGTCTATTGGTGCGAACCGATTCAACATCCGTTCAGTAGTTGTTGAGATTTTCACGTTCAGGCAGATAGACTTACAAGGAAGGGATACATTTTTTCCATATTTAATGACGATACCACAATGAACAACGGAAATAAAGCTTCCTCATGCACCACTCTCTCCATTGGAGAAAACCGATTCAACACCCGCTCAGTAGTTGTTGAGATTTTCACGTTCAGACAGATATACTTACAAGGAATGAATATATTTTTTTCCATATTTAATTATGGTACCTAAATGAGTTATGGAATTAAACCTTTCTCATGAACCACTCTGTCTATTGGTGAGAACCGATTCCACATCTGTTCAGTAGTTGTTGAGATTTTCACGTTGAGGTAGATAGACTTACAAGGAAGGGATTTATTTTTTCCATATTTAATGCTGATACCACAATGAACAACGCAAATAAAGCTTCCTCATGCACCACTCTCTCCATTGGAAAAACCGATTCAACACCCGCTCAGTAGTTGTTGAGATTTCCACGTTCAGGCAGATAGACTTTCAAGGAAGGGATATATTTTTTCCATATTTAATGATGATACCTCAATGAATTATGGATTTAAACCTTTCTCATGAACCGCTCTGTCTATTGGTGCGCACCGATTCGAAATCCGTTCAGTAGTTGTTGCGATTTTCACGTTCAAACAGATAGACCTAAAAGGAATGGATATATTTTTTTCCATATTTAATGATGATACTTAAATGAGTTATGGAATTGAATCTTTCTCATGAACCACTCTGTCTATTGGTGCGAACCGATTCAACATCCGTTCAGTAGTTGCTGCGATTTTCACGTTCAGACAGATAGACCTAAAAGAAATGGATATATTTTTTTCCATATTTAATGACGATACCACAATGAACAACGGAAATAAAGCTTCCTCATGCACCACTCTCTCCATTGGAGAAAACCGATTCAACACCCGCTCAGTAGTTGTTGAGATTTTCACGTTCAGACAGATATACTTACAAGGAATGGATACATTTTTTTCCATATTTAATTATGGTACCTAAATGAGTTATGGAATTAAACCTTTCTCATGAACCACTCTGTCTATTGGTGAGAACCGATTCAACATCCGTTCAGTAGTTGTTGAGATTTTCACGTTCAGGCAGAGAGACTTACCAGGAAGGGATATATTTTTTCCATATTTAATGACGATACCACAATGAACAGCGGAAATAAAGCTTCCTCATGCACCACTCTCTCCATTGGAGAAAACCGATTCAACACCCGCTCAGTAGTTGTTGAGATTTTCACGTTCAGACAGATATACTTACAAGGAATGGATACATTTTTTTCCATATTTAATTATGGTACCTAAATGAGTTATGGAATTAAACCTTTCTCATGAACCACTCTGTCTATTGGTGAGAACCGATTCAACATCCGTTCAGTAGTTGTAGAGATTTTCACGTTCAGGCAGAGAGACTTACCAGGAAGGGATATATTTTTTCCATATTTAATGACGATACCACAATGAACAGCGGAAATAAAGCTTCCTCATGCACCACTCTCTCCATTGGTGCGAACCGATTCAACATCCGTTCAGTAGTTGTTGAGATTTTCACGTTCAGACAGAAAGACTTACAAGGAATGGATACATTTTTTTCCATATTTAATTATGGTACCTAAATGAGTTATGGAATTAAACCTTTCTCATGAACCACTCTGTCTATTGGTGAGACCCGATTCAACATCCGTTCAGTAGTTGTTGAGATTTTCACGTTCAGGCAGAGAGACTTACCAGGAAGGGATATATTTTTTCCATATTTAATGACGATACCACAATGAACAGCGGAAATAAAGCTTCCTCATGCACCACTCTCTCCATTGGAGAAAACCGATTCAACACCCGCTCAGTAGTTGTTGAGATTTTCACGTTCAGACAGATATACTTACAAGGAATGGATACATTTTTTTCCATATTTAATTATGGTACCTAAATGAGTTATGAAATTAAACCTTTCTCATGAACCACTCTGTCTATTGGTGAGAACCGATTCAACATCCGTTCAGTAGTTGTTGAGATTTTCACGTTCAGGCAGAGAGACTTACCAGGAAGGGATATATTTTTTCCATATTTAATGACGATACCACAATGAACAGCGGAAATGAAGCTTCCTCATGCACCACTCTCTCCATTGGAGGAAACCGATTCAACACCCGCTCAGTAGTTGTTGAGATTTTCACGTTCAGACAGATAGACTTACAAGGAATTGATATATTTTTTCCATATTTAATAATGATAAATGAGTTATAGAATTAAACCTTTCTCATGAACCACTCTGTCTATTGGTGCGAACCGATTCAACATCCGTTCAGTAGTTGTTGAGATTTTCACGGTCAGACAGAAAGACTTACAAGGAATGGATACATTTTTTCCATATTTAATTATGGTACCTAAATGAGTTATGGAATTAAACCTTTCTCATGAACCACTCTGTCTATTGGTGAGACCCGATTCAACATCCGTTCAGTAGTTGTTGAGATTTTCACGTTCAGGCAGAGAGACTTACCAGGAAGGGATATATTTTTTCCATATTTAATGACGATACCACAATGAACAGCGGAAATAAAGCTTCCTCATGCACCACTCTCTCCATTGGAGAAAACCGATTCAACACCCGCTCAGTAGTTGTTGAGATTTTCACGTTCAGACAGATATACTTACAAGGAATGGATACATTTTTTTCCATATTTAATTATGGTACCTAAATGAGTTATGAAATTAAACCTTTCTCATGAACCACTCTGTCTATTGGTGAGAACCGATTCAACATCCGTTCAGTAGTTGTTGAGATTTTCACGTTCAGGCAGAGAGACTTACCAGGAAGGGATATATTTTTTCCATATTTAATGACGATACCACAATGAACAGCGGAAATAAAGCTTCCTCATGCACCACTCTCTCCATTGGAGGAAACCGATTCAACACCCGCTCAGTAGTTGTTGAGATTTTCACGTTCAGACAGATAGACTTACAAGGAATTGATATATTTTTTCCATATTTAATAATGATAAATGAGTTATAGAATTAAACCTTTCTCATGAACCACTCTGTTTATTGGTGCGAACCGATTCAACATCCGTTCAGTAGTTGTTGAGATTTTCACGTTCAGACAGATAGACTTACAAGGAATGGATATATTTTTTTCCATATTTAATGGTGGTACCTAAATGAGTTATGGAATTAAACCTTTCTCATGAACCACTCTGTCTATTGGTGAGAACCGATTCAACATCCGTTCAGTAGTTGTTGAGATTTTCACGTTCAGGCAGAGAGACTTACCAGGAAGGGATATATTTTTTCCATATTTAATGACGATACCACAATGAACAGCGGAAATAAAGCTTCCTCATGCACCACTCTCTCCATTGGAGGAAACCGATTCAACACCCGCTCAGTAGTTGTTGAGATTTTCACGTTCAGACAGATAGACTTACAAGGAATTGATATATTTTTTCCATATTTAATAATGATAAATGAGTTATAGAATTAAACCTTTCTCATGAACCACTCTGTCTATTGGTGCGAACCGATTCAACATCCGTTCAGTAGTTGTTGAGATTTTCACGTTCAGACAGATAGACTTACAAGGAATGGATATATTTTTTTTCCATATTTAATGGTGGTACCTAAATGAGTTATGGAATTAAACCTTTCTCATGAACCACTCTGTCTATTGGTGAGAACCGATTCAACATCCGTTCAGTAGTTGTTGAGATTTTCACGTTCAGGCAGAGAGACTTACCAGGAAGGGATATATTTTTTCCATATTTAATTACGATACCACAATGAACAGCGGAAATAAAGCTTCCTCATGCACCACTCTCTCCATTGGAGAAAACCGATTCAACACCCGCTCAGTAGTTGTTGAGATTTTCACGTTCAGACAGATAGACTTACAAGGAATTGATACATTTTTTTCCATATTTAATTATGGTACCTAAATGAGTTATGGAATTAAACCTTTCTCATGAACCACTCTGTCTATTGGTGAGAACCGATTCAACATCCGTTCAGTAGTTGTTGAGATTTTCACGTTCAGGCAGAGAGACTTACCAGGAAGGGATATATTTTTTCCATATTTAATGACGATACCACAATGAACAGCGGAAATAAAGCTTCCTCATGCACCACTCTCTCCATTGGAGAAAACCGATTCAACACCCGCTCAGTAGTTGTTGAGATTTTCACATTTAGACAGATATACTTACAAGGAATGGATACATTTTTTTCCATATTTAATTATGGTACCTAAATGAGTTATGAAATTAAACCTTTCTCATGAACCACTCTGTCTATTGGTGAGAACCGATTCAACATCCGTTCAGTAGTTGTTGAGATTTTCACGTTCAGGCAGAGAGACTTACCAGGAAGGGATATATTTTTTCCATATTTAATGACGATACCACAATGAACAGCGGAAATAAAGCTTCCTCATGCACCACTCTCTCCATTGGAGGAAACCGATTCAACACCCGCTCAGTAGTTGTTGAGATTTTCACGTTCAGACAGATAGACTTACAAGGAATTGATATATTTTTTCCATATTTAATAATGATAAATGAGTTATAGAATTAAACCTTTCTCATGAACCACTCTGTCTATTGGTGCGAACCGATTCAACATCCGTTCAGTAGTTGTTGAGATTTTCACGTTCAGACAGATAGACTTACAAGGAATGGATATATTTTTTTTCCATATTTAATGGTGGTACCTAAATGAGTTATGGAATTAAACCTTTCTCATGAACCACTCTGTCTATTGGTGAGAACCGATTCAACATCCGTTCAGTAGTTGTTGAGATTTTCACGTTCAGGCAGAGAGACTTACCAGGAAGGGATATATTTTTTCCATATTTAATTACGATACCACAATGAACAGCGGAAATAAAGCTTCCTCATGCACCACTCTCTCCATTGGAGAAAACCGATTCAACACCCGCTCAGTAGTTGTTGAGATTTTCACGTTCAGACAGATAGACTTACAAGGAATTGATACATTTTTTTCCATATTTAATTATGGTACCTAAATGAGTTATGGAATTAAACCTTTCTCATGAACCACTCTGTCTATTGGTGAGAACCGATTCAACATCCGTTCAGTAGTTGTTGAGATTTTCACGTTCAGGCAGAGAGACTTACCAGGAAGGGATATATTTTTTCCATTTTTAATGACGATACCACAATGAACAGCGGAAATAAAGCTTCCTCATGCACCACTCTCTCCATTGGAGAAAACCGATTCAACACCCGCTCAGTAGTTGTTGAGATTTTCACGTTCAGACAGATAGACTTACAAGGAATTGATATATTTTTTCCATATTTAATAATGATACCTAAATGAGTTATAGAATTAAACCTTTCTCATGAACCAGTCTGTCTATTGGTGCGAACCGATTCAACATCCGTTCAGTAGTTGTTGAGATTTTCACGTTCAGACAGATAGACTTACAAGGAATGGATATATTTTTTTCCATATTTAATGGTGATACCTAAATGACTTATGGAATTAAACCTTTCTCATGAACCACTCTGTCTATTGGTGAGAACCGATTCAACATCCGTTCAGTAGTTGTTGAGATTTTCACGTTCAGGCAGAGAGACTTACCAGGAAGGGATATATTTTTTCCATTTTTAATGACGATACCACAATGAACAGCGGAAATAAAGCTTCCTCATGCACCACTCTCTCCATTGGAGAAAACCGATTCAACACCCGCTCAGTAGTTGTTGAGATTTTCACGTTCAGACAGATAGACTTACAAGGAATTGATATATTTTTTCCATATTTAATAATGATACCTAAATGAGTTATAGAATTAAACCTTTCTCATGAACCAGTCTGTCTATTGGTGCGAACCGATTCAACATCCGTTCAGTAGTTGTTGAGATTTTCACGTTCAGACAGATATACTTACAAGGAATGGATACATTTTTTTCCATATTTAATTATGGTACCTAAATGAGTTATGGAATTAAACCTTTCTCATGAACCACTCTGTCTATTGGTGAGAACCGATTCAACATCCGTTCAGTAGTTGTTGAGATTTTCACGTTCAGGCAGAGAGACTTACCAGGAAGGGATATATTTTTTCCATATTTAATGACGATACCACAATGAACAGCGGAAATAAAGCTTCCTCATGCACCACTCTCTCCATTGGAGAAAACCGATTCAACACCGATTCATTCCATACTTACAAGGAATGGATACATTTTTTTCCATATTTAATTATGGTACCTAAATGAGTTATGGAATTAAACCTTTCTCATGAACCACTCTGTCTATTGGTGAGAACCGATTCAACATCCGTTCAGTAGTTGTTGAGATTTTCACGTTCAGGCAGAGAGACTTACCAGGAAGGGATATATTTTTTCCATATTTAATGACGATACCACAATGAACAGCGGAAATAAAGCTTCCTCATGCACCACTCTCTCCATTGGAGAAAACCGATTCAACACCCGCTCAGTAGTTGTTGAGATTTTCACGTTCAGACAGATATACTTACAAGGAATGGATACATTTTTTTCCATATTTAATTATGGTACCTAAATGAGTTATGGAATTAAACCTTTCTCATGAACCACTCTGTCTATTGGTGAGAACCGATTCAACATCCGTTCAGTAGTTGTTGAGATTTTCAAGTTCAGGCAGAGAGACTTACCAGGAAGGGATATATTTTTTCCATATTTAATGACGATACCACAATGAACAGCGGAAATAAAGCTTCCTCATGCACCACTCTCTCCATTGGAGAAAACCGATTCAACACCCGCTCAGTAGTTGTTGAGATTTTCACGTTCAGACAGATATACTTACAAGGAATGGATACATTTTTTTCCATATTTAATTATGGTACCTAAATGAGTTATGGAATTAAACCTTTCTCATGAACCACTCTGTCTATTGGTGAGAACCGATTCAACATCCGTTCAGTAGTTGTTGAAATTTTCACGTTCAGGCAGAGAGACTTACCAGGAAGGGATATATTTTTTTCCATATTTAATGACGATACCACAATGAACAGCGGAAATAAAGCTTCCTCATGCACCACTCTCTCCATTGGAGAAAACCGATTGAACACCCGCTCAGTAGTTGTTGAGATTTTCACGTTCAGACAGATATACTTACAAGGAATGGATACATTTTTTTCCATATTTAATTATGTTACCTAAATGAGTTATGGAATTAAACCTTTCTCATGAACCACTCTGTCTATTGGTGAGAACCGATTCAACATCCGTTCAGTAGTTGTTGAGATTTTCACGTTCAGGCAGAGAGACTTACCAGGAAGGGATATATTTTTTCCATATTTAATGACGATACCACAATGAACAGCGGAAATAAAGCTTCCTCATGCACCACTCTCTCCATTGGAGAAAACCGATTCAACACCCGCTCAGTAGTTGTTGAGATTTTCACGTTCAGACAGATATACTTACAAGGAATGGATACATTTTTTTCCATATTTAATTATGGTACCTAAATGAGTTATGGAATTAAACCTTTCTCATGAACCACTCTGTCTATTGGTGAGAACCGATTCAACATCCGTTCAGTAGTTGTTGAGATTTTCAAGTTCAGGCAGAGAGACTTACCAGGAAGGGATATATTTTTTCCATATTTAATGACGATACCACAATGAACAGCGGAAATAAAGCTTCCTCATGCACCACTCTCTCCATTGGAGAAAACCGATTCAACACCCGCTCAGTAGTTGTTGAGATTTTCACGTTCAGACAGATATACTTACAAGGAATGGATACATTTTTTTCCATATTTAATTATGGTACCTAAATGAGTTATGGAATTAAACCTTTCTCATGAACCACTCTGTCTATTGGTGAGAACCGATTCAACATCCGTTCAGTAGTTGTTGAGATTTTCACGTTCAGGCAGAGAGACTTACCAGGAAGGGATATATTTTTTTCCATATTTAATGACGATACCACAATGAACAGCGGAAATAAAGCTTCCTCATGCACCACTCTCTCCATTGGAGAAAACCGATTCAACACCCGCTCAGTAGTTGTTGAGATTTTCACGTTCAGACAGATATACTTACAAGGAATGGATACATTTTTTTCCATATTTAATTATGGTACCTAAATGAGTTATGGAATTAAACCTTTCTCATGAACCACTCTGTCTATTGGTGCGAACCGATTCAACATCCGTTCAGTAGTTGTTGAGATTTTCACGTTCAGACAGATAGACTTACAACGAATGGATATATTTTTTTCCATATTTAATGGTGATACCTAAATGAGTTATGGAATTAAACCTTTCTCATGAACCACTCTGTCTATTGGTGAGAACCGATTCAACATCCGTTCAGTAGTTGTTGAGATTTTCACGTTCAGGCAGAGAGACTTACCAGGAAGGGATATATTTTTTCCATATTTAATGACGATACCACAATGAACAGCGGAAATAAAGCTTCCTCATGCACCACTCTCTCCATTGGAGAAAACCGATTCAACACCCGCTCAGTAGTTGTTGAGATTTTCACGTTCAGACAGATAGACTTACAAGGAATTGATATATTTTTTCCATATTTAATAAGGATACCTAAATGAGTTATAGAATTAAACCTTTCTCATGAACCACTCTGTCTATTGGTGCGAACCGATTCAACATCCGTTCAGTAGTTGTTGAGATTTTCACGTTCAGACAGATAGACTTACAAGGAATGGATATATTTTTTTCCATATTTAATTGTGGTACCTAAATGAGTTATGGAATTAAACCTTTCTCATGAACCACTCTGTCTATTGGTGCGAACCGATATTTAATTATGGTACCTAAATGAGTTATGGAATTAAACCTTTCTCATGAACCACTCTGTCTATTGGTGAGAACCGATTCAACATCCGTTCAGAGAGACTTACCAGGAAGGGATATATTTTTTCCATATTTAATGACGATACCACAATGAACAGCGGAAATAAAGCTTCCTCATGCACCACTCTCTCCATTGGAGAAAACCGATTCAACACCCGCTCAGTAGTTGTTGAGATTTTCACGTTCAGACAGATAGACTTACAAGGAATGGATATATTTTTTTCCATATTTAATGGTGATACCTAAATGAGTTATGGAATTAAACCTTTCTCATGAACCACTCTGTCTATTGGTGAGAACCGATTCAACATCCGTTCAGTAGTTGTTGAGATTTTCACGTTCAGGCAGAGAGACTTACCAGGAAGGGATATATTTTTTCCATATTTAATGACGATACCACAATGAACAGCGGAAATAAAGCTTCCTCATGCACCACTCTCTCCATTGGAGAAAACCGATTCAACACCCGCTCAGTAGTTGTTGAGATTTTCACGTTCAGACAGATATACTTACAAGGAATGGATACATTTTTTTCCATATTTAATTATGGTACCTAAATGAGTTATGGAATTAAACCTTTCTCATGAACCACTCTGTCTATTGGTGAGAACCGATTCAACATCCGTTCAGTAGTTGTTGAGATTTTCACGTTCAGGCAGAGAGACTTACCAGGAAGGGATATATTTTTTCCATATTTAATGACGATACCACAATGAACAGCGGAAATAAAGCTTCCTCATGCACCACTCTCTCCATTGGAGAAAACCGATTCAACACCCGCTCAGTAGTTGTTGAGATTTTCACGTTCAGACAGATATACTTACAAGGAATGGATACATTTTTTTCCATATTTAATTATGTTACCTAAATGAGTTATGGAATTAAACCTTTCTCATGAACCACTCTGTCTATTGGTGAGAACCGATTCAACATCCGTTCAGTAGTTGTTGAGATTTTCACGTTCAGGCAGAGAGACTTACCAGGAAGGGATATATTTTTTCCATATTTAATGACGATACCACAATGAACAGCGGAAATAAAGCTTCCTCATGCACCACTCTCTCCATTGGAGAAAACCGATTCAACACCCGCTCAGTAGTTGTTGAGATTTTCACGTTCAGACAGATATACTTACAAGGAATGGATACATTTTTTTCCATATTTAATTATGGTACCTAAATGAGTTATGGAATTAAACCTTTCTCATGAACCACTCTGTCTATTGGTGAGAACCGATTCAACATCCGTTCAGTAGTTGTTGAGATTTTCAAGTTCAGGCAGAGAGACTTACCAGGAAGGGATATATTTTTTCCATATTTAATGACGATACCACAATGAACAGCGGAAATAAAGCTTCCTCATGCACCACTCTCTCCATTGGAGAAAACCGATTCAACACCCGCTCAGTAGTTGTTGAGATTTTCACGTTCAGACAGATATACTTACAAGGAATGGATACATTTTTTTCCATATTTAATTATGGTACCTAAATGAGTTATGGAATTAAACCTTTCTCATGAACCACTCTGTCTATTGGTGAGAACCGATTCAACATCCGTTCAGTAGTTGTTGAGATTTTCACGTTCAGGCAGAGAGACTTACCAGGAAGGGATATATTTTTTTCCATATTTAATGACGATACCACAATGAACAGCGGAAATAAAGCTTCCTCATGCACCACTCTCTCCATTGGAGAAAACCGATTCAACACCCGCTCAGTAGTTGTTGAGATTTTCACGTTCAGACAGATATACTTACAAGGAATGGATACATTTTTTTCCATATTTAATTATGGTACCTAAATGAGTTATGGAATTAAACCTTTCTCATGAACCACTCTGTCTATTGGTGCGAACCGATTCAACATCCGTTCAGTAGTTGTTGAGATTTTCACGTTCAGACAGATAGACTTACAACGAATGGATATATTTTTTTCCATATTTAATGGTGATACCTAAATGAGTTATGGAATTAAACCTTTCTCATGAACCACTCTGTCTATTGGTGAGAACCGATTCAACATCCGTTCAGTAGTTGTTGAGATTTTCACGTTCAGGCAGAGAGACTTACCAGGAAGGGATATATTTTTTCCATATTTAATGACGATACCACAATGAACAGCGGAAATAAAGCTTCCTCATGCACCACTCTCTCCATTGGAGAAAACCGATTCAACACCCGCTCAGTAGTTGTTGAGATTTTCACGTTCAGACAGATAGACTTACAAGGAATTGATATATTTTTTCCATATTTAATAAGGATACCTAAATGAGTTATAGAATTAAACCTTTCTCATGAACCACTCTGTCTATTGGTGCGAACCGATTCAACATCCGTTCAGTAGTTGTTGAGATTTTCACGTTCAGACAGATAGACTTACAAGGAATGGATATATTTTTTTCCATATTTAATGGTGATACCTAAATGAGTTATGGAATTAAACCTTTCTCATGAACCACTCTGTCTATTGGTGAGAACCGATTCAATCATGGAATGGATACATTTTTTTCCATATTTAATTATGGTACCTAAATGAGTTATGGAATTAAACCTTTCTCATGAACCACTCTGTCTATTGGTGAGAACCGATTCAACATCCGTTCAGAGAGACTTACCAGGAAGGGATATATTTTTTCCATATTTAATGACGATACCACAATGAACAGCGGAAATAAAGCTTCCTCATGCACCACTCGCAGATAGACTTACAAGGAATGGATATATTTTTTTCCATATTTAATGGTGATACCTAAATGAGTTATGGAATTAAACCTTTCTCATGAACCACTCTGTCTATTGGTGAGAACCGATTCAACATCCGTTCAGTAGTTGTTGAGATTTTCACGTTCAGGCAGAGAGACTTACCAGGAAGGGATATATTTTTTCCATATTTAATGACGATACCACAATGAACAGCGGAAATAAAGCTTCCTCATGCACCACTCTCTCCATTGGAGAAAACCGATTCAACACCCGCTCAGTAGTTGTTGAGATTTTCACGTTCAGACAGATATACTTACAAGGAATGGATACATTTTTTTCCATATTTAATTATGGTACCTAAATGAGTTATGGAATTAAACCTTTCTCATGAACCACTCTGTCTATTGGTGAGAACCGATTCAACATCCGTTCAGTAGTTGTTGAGATTTTCACGTTCAGGCAGAGAGACTTACCAGGAAGGGATATATTTTTTCCATATTTAATGACGATACCACAATGAACAGCGGAAATAAAGCTTCCTCATGCACCACTCTCTCCATTGGAGAAAACCGATTCAACACCCGCTCAGTAGTTGTTGAGATTTTCACGTTCAGACAGATATACTTACAAGGAATGGATACATTTTTTTCCATATTTAATTATGGTACCTAAATGAGTTATGGAATTAAACCTTTCTCATGAACCACTCTGTCTATTGGTGCGAACCGATTCAACATCCGTTCAGTAGTTGTTGAGATTTTCACGTTCAGACAGATAGACTTACAACGAATGGATATATTTTTTTCCATATTTAATGGTGATACCTAAATGAGTTATGGAATTAAACCTTTCTCATGAACCACTCTGTCTATTGGTGAGAACCGATTCAACATCCGTTCAGTAGTTGTTGAGATTTTCACGTTCAGGCAGAGAGACTTACCAGGAAGGGATATATTTTTTCCATATTTAATGACGATACCACAATGAACAGCGGAAATAAAGCTTCCTCATGCACCACTCTCTCCATTGGAGAAAACCGATTCAACACCCGCTCAGTAGTTGTTGAGATTTTCACGTTCAGACAGATAGACTTACAAGGAATTGATATATTTTTTCCATATTTAATAAGGATACCTAAATGAGTTATAGAATTAAACCTTTCTCATGAACCACTCTGTCTATTGGTGCGAACCGATTCAACATCCGTTCAGTAGTTGTTGAGATTTTCACGTTCAGACAGATAGACTTACAAGGAATGGATATATTTTTTTCCATATTTAATGGTGATACCTAAATGAGTTATGGAATTAAACCTTTCTCATGAACCACTCTGTCTATTGGTGAGAACCGATTCAACATCCGTTCAGTAGTTGTTGAGATTTTCACGTTCAGGCAGAGAGACTTACCAGGAAGGGATATATTTTTTCCATATTTAATGACGATATCACAATGAACAGCGGAAATAAAGCTTCCTCATGCACCACTCTCTCCATAGGAGAAAACCGATTCAACACCCGCTCAGTAGTTGTTGAGATTTTCACGTTCAGACAGATATACTTACAAGGAATGGATACATTTTTTTCCATATTTAATTATGGTACCTAAATGAGTTATGGAATTAAACCTTTCTCATGAACCACTCTGTCTATTGGTGAGAACCGATTCAACATCCGTTCAGTAGTTGTTGAGATTTTCACGTTCAGGCAGAGAGACTTACCAGGAAGGGATATATTTTTTCCATATTTAATGACGATACCACAATGAACAGCGGAAATAAAGCTTCCTCATGCACCACTCTCTCCATTGGAGAAAACCGATTCAACACCCGCTCAGTAGTTGTTGAGATTTTCACGTTCAGACAGATATACTTACAAGGAATGGATACATTTTTTTCCATATTTAATTATGGTACATAAATGAGTTATGGAATTAAACCTTTCTCGTGAACCACTCTGTCTATTGGTGAGAACCGATTCAACATCCGTTCAGTAGTTGTTGAGATTTTCACGTTCAGGCAGAGAGACTTACCAGGAAGGGATATATTTTTTCCATATTTAATGACGATACCACAATGAACAGCGGAAATAAAGCTTCCTCATGCACCACTCTCGCCATTGGAGGAAACCGATTCAACACCCGCTCAGTAGTTGTTGAGATTTTCACGTTCAGACAGATAAACTTACAAGGAATGGATACATTTTTTTCCATATTTAATTATGGTACCTAAATGAGGTATGGAATTAAACCTTTCTCATGAACCACTCTGTCTATTGGTGAGAACCGATTCAACATCCGTTCAGTAGTTGTTGAGATTTTCACGTTCAGGCAGAGAGGCTTACCAGGAAGGGATATATTTTTTCCATATTTAATGACGATACCACAATGAACAGCGGAAATAAAGCTTCCTCATGCACCACTCTCTCCATTGGAGAAAACCGATTCAACACCCGCTCAGTAGTTGTTGAGATTTTCACGTTCAGACAGATATACTTACAAGGAATGGATACATTTTTTTCCATATTTAATTATGGTACCTAAATGAGTTATGGAATTAAACCTTTCTCATGAACCACTCTGTCTATTGGTGAGAACCGATTCAACATCCGTTCAGTAGTTGTTGAGATTTTCACGTTCAGGCAGAGAGACTTACCAGGAAGGGATATATTTTTTCCATATTTAATGACGATACCACAATGAACAGCGGAAATAAAGCTTCCTCATGCACCACTCTCTCCATTGGAGAAAACCGATTCAACACCCGCTCAGTATTTGTTGAGATTTTCACGTTTAGACAGATATACTTACAAGGAATGGATACATTTTTTTCCATATTTAATTATGGTACCTAAATGAGTTATGGAATTAAACCTTTCTCATGAACCACTCTGTCTATTGGTGAGAACCGATTCAACATCCGTTCAGTAGTTGTTGAGATTTTCACGTTCAGGCAGAGAGACTTACCAGGAAGGGATATATTTTTTCCATATTTAATGACGATACCACAATGAACAGCGGAAATAAAGCTTCCTCATGCACCACTCTCTCCATTGGAGAAAACCGATTCAACACCCGCTCAGTAGTTGTTGAGATTTTTACGTTCAGACAGATAGACTTACAAGGAATGGATATATTTTTTTCCATATTTAGTTTTAATACCTAAATGAGTTATGGAATTAAACCTTTCTCATGAACCACTCTGTCTATTGGTGAGAACCGATTCAACATCCGTTCAGTAGTTGTTGAGATTTTCACGTTCAGGCAGAGAGACTTACCAGGAAGGGATATATTTTTTCCATATTTAATGACAATACCACAATGAACAGCGGAAATAAAGCTTCCTCATGCACCACTCTCTCCATTGGAGAAAACCGATTCAACACCCGCTCAGTATTTGTTGAGATTTTCACGTTTAGACAGATATACTTACAAGGAATGGATACATTTTTTTCCATATTTAATTATGGTACCTAAATGAGTTATGGAATTAGACCTTTCTCATGAACCACTCTGTCTATTGGTGAGAACCGATTCAACATCCGTTCAGTAGTTGTTGAGATTTTCACGTTCAGGCAGAGAGACTTACCAGGAAGGGATATATTTTTTTCCATATTTAATGACGATACCACAATGAACAGCGGAAATAAAGCTTCCTCATGCACCACTCTCTCCATTGGAGAAAACCGATTCAACACCCGCTCAGTAGTTGTTGAGATTTTCACGTTCAGACAGATAGACTTACAAGGAATTGATATATTTTTTCCATATTTAATAATGATACCTAAATGAGTTATAGAATTAAACCTTTCTCATGAACCACTCTGTCTATTGGTGCGAACCGATTCAACATCCGTTCAGTAGTTGTTGAGATTTTCACGTTCAGACAGATAGACTTACAAGGAATGGATATATTTTTTTCCATATTTAATGGTGATACCTAAATGAGTTATGGAATTAAACCTTTCTCATGAACCACTCTGTCTATTGGTGAGAACCGATTCAACATCCGTTCAGTAGTTGTTGAGATTTTCACGTTCAGGCAGAGAGACTTACCAGGAAGGGATAAATTTTTTCCATATTTAATGACGATACCACAATGAACAGCGGAAATAAAGCTTCCTCATGCACCACTCTCTCCATTGGAGAAAACCGATTCAACACCCGCTCAGTAGTTGTTGAGATTTTCACGTTCAGACAGATATACTTACAAGGAATGGATACATTTTTTTCCATATTTAATTATGGTACCTAAATGAGTTATGGAATTAAACCTTTCTCATGAACCACTCTGTCTATTGGTGAGAACCGATTCAACATCCGTTCAGTAGTTGTTGAGATTTTCACGTTCAGGCAGAGAGACTTACCAGGAAGGGATATATTTTTTCCATATTTAATGACGATACCACAATGAACAGCGGAAATAAAGCTTCCTCATGCACCACTCTCTCCATTGGAGAAAACCGATTCAACACCCGCTCAGTAGTTGTTGAGATTTTCACGTTCAGACAGATAAACTTACAAGGAATGGATACATTTTTTTCCATATTTAATTATGGTACCTAAATGAGTTATGGAATTAAACCTTTCTCATGAACCACTCTGTCTATTGGTGAGAACCGATTCAACATCCGTTCAGTAGTTGTTGAGATTTTCACGTTCAGGCAGAGAGACTTACCAGGAAGAGATATATTTTTTCCATATTTAATGACGATACCACAATGAACAGCGGAAATAAAGCTTCCTCATGCACCACTCTCTCCATTGGAGAAAACCGATTCAACACCCGCTCAGTAGTTGTTGAGATTTTCACGTTCAGACAGATATACTTACAAGGAATGGATACATTTTTTTCCATATTTAATTATGGTACCTAAATGAGTTATGGAATTAAACCTTTCTCATGAACCACTCTGTCTATTGGTGAGCACCGATTCAACATCCGTTCAGTAGTTGTTGAGATTTTCACGTTCAGGCAGAGAGACTTACCAGGAAGGGATATATTTTTTCCATATTTAATGACGATACCACAATGAACAGCGGAAATAAAGCTTCCTCATGCACCACTCTCTCCATTGGAGAAAACCGATTCAACACCCGCTCAGTAGTTGTTGAGATTTTCACGTTCAGACAGATAGACTTACAAGGAATTGATATATTTTTTCCATATTTAATAATGATACCTAAATGAGTTATAGAATTAAACCTTTCTCATGAACCACTCTGTCTATTGGTGCGAACCGATTCAACATCCGTTCAGTAGTTGTTGAGATTTTCACGTTCAGACAGATAGACTTACAAGGAATGGATATATTTTTTTCCATATTTAATGGTGATACCTAAATGAGTTATGGAATTAAACCTTTCTCATGAACCACTCTGTCTATTGGTGAGAACCGATTCAACATCCGTTCAGTAGTTGTTGAGATTTTCACGTTCAGGCAGAGCGACTTACCAGGAAGGATATATTTTTTCCATATTTAATGACGATACCACAATGAACAGCGGAAATAAAGCTTCCTCATGCACCACTCTCTCCATTGGAGAAAACCGATTCAACACGCGCTCGGTAGTTGTTGAGATTTTCACGTTCAGACAGATATACTTACAAGGAATGGATACATTTTATTCCATGTTTAATTATGGTACCTTAATGAGTTATGGAATTAAACCTTTCTCATGAACCACGCTGTCTATTGGTGAGAACCGATTCAACATCCGTTCAGTAGTTGTTGAGATTTTCACGTTCAGACAGATAGACTTACAAGGAATGGATATATTTTTTTCCATATTTAATGGTGATACCTAAATGAGTTATGGAATTAAACCTTTCTCATGAACCACTCTGTCTATTGGTGAGAACCGATTCAACATCCGTTCAGTAGTTGTTGAGATTTTCACGTTCAGGCAGAGAGACTTACCAGGAAGGGATATATTTTTTCCATATTTAATGACGATACCACAATGAACAGCGGAAATAAAGCTTCCTCATGCACCACTCTCTCCATTGGAGAAAACCGATTCAACACCCGCTCAGTAGTTGTTGAGATTTTCACGTTCAGACAGATAGACTTACAAGGAATTGATATATTTTTTCCATATTTAATAATGATACCTAAATGAGTTATAGAATTAAACCTTTCTCATGAACCACTCTGTCTATTGGTGCGAACCGATTCAACATCCGTTCAGTAGTTGTTGAGATTTTCACGTTCAGACAGATAGACTTACAAGGAATGGATATATTTTTTTCCATATTTAATGGTGATACCTAAATGAGTTATGGAATTAAACCTTTCTCATGAACCACTCTGTCTATTGGTGAGAACCGATTCAACATCCGTTCAGTAGTTGTTGAGATTTTCACGTTCAGGCAGAGAGACTTACCAGGAAGGGATATATTTTTTCCATATTTAATGACGATACCACAATGAACAGCGGAAATAAAGCTTCCTCATGCACCACTCTCTCCATTGGAGAAAACCGATTCAACACCCGCTCAGTAGTTGTTGAGATTTTCACGTTCAGACAGATGTACTTACAAGGAATGGATACATTTTTTTCCATATTTAATTATGGTACCTAAATGAGTTATGGAATTAAACCTTTCTCATGAACCACTCTGTCTATTGGTGAGAACCGATTCAACATCCGTTCAGTAGTTGTTGAGATTTTCACGTTCAGGCAGAGAGACTTACCAGGAAGGGATATATTTTTTCCATATTTAATGACGATACCACAATGAACAGCGGAAATAAAGCTTCCTCATGCACCACTCTCTCCATTGGAGAAAACCGATTCAACACCCGCTCAGTAGTTGTTGAGATTTTCACGTTCAGACAGATAAACTTACAAGGAATGGATACATTTTTTTCCATATTTAATTATGGTACCTAAATGAGTTATGGAATTAAACCTTTCTCATGAACCACTCTGTCTATTGGTGAGAACCGATTCAACATCCGTTCAGTAGTTGTTGAGATTTTCACGTTCAGGCAGAGAGACTTACCAGGAAGAGATATATTTTTTCCATATTTAATGACGATACCACAATGAACAGCGGAAATAAAGCTTCCTCATGCACCACTCTCTCCATTGGAGAAAACCGATTCAACACCCGCTCAGTAGTTGTTGAGATTTTCACGTTCAGACAGATATACTTACAAGGAATGGATACATTTTTTTCCATATTTAATTATGGTACCTAAATGAGTTATGGAATTAAACCTTTCTCATGAACCACTCTGTCTATTGGTGAGCACCGATTCAACATCCGTTCAGTAGTTGTTGAGATTTTCACGTTCAGGCAGAGAGACTTACCAGGAAGGGATATATTTTTTCCATATTTAATGACGATACCACAATGAACAGCGGAAATAAAGCTTCCTCATGCACCACTCTCTCCATTGGAGAAAACCGATTCAACACCCGCTCAGTAGTTGTTGAGATTTTCACGTTCAGACAGATAGACTTACAAGGAATTGATATATTTTTTCCATATTTAATAATGATACCTAAATGAGTTATAGAATTAAACCTTTCTCATGAACCACTCTGTCTATTGGTGCGAACCGATTCAACATCCGTTCAGTAGTTGTTGAGATTTTCACTTTCAGACAGATAGACTTACAAGGAATGGATATATTTTTTTCCATATTTAATGGTGATACCTAAATGAGTTATGGAATTAAACCTTTCTCATGAACCACTCTGTCTATTGGTGAGAACCGATTCAACATCCGTTCAGTAGTTGTTGAGATTTTCACGTTCAGGCAGAGAGACTTACCAGGAAGGGATATATTTTTTCCATATTTAATTATGGTACCTAAATGAGTTATGGAATTAAACCTTTCTCATGAACCACTCTGTCTATTGGTGAGCACCGATTCAACATCCGTTCAGTAGTTGTTGAGATTTTCACGTTCAGGCAGAGAGACTTACCAGGAAGGGATATATTTTTTCCATATTTAATGACGATACCACAATGAACAGCGGAAATAAAGCTTCCTCATGCACCACTCTCTCCATTGGAGAAAACCGATTCAACACCCGCTCAGTAGTTGTTGAGATTTTCACGTTCAGACAGATAGACTTACAAGGAATTGATATATTTTTTCCATATTTAATAATGATACCTAAATGAGTTATAGAATTAAACCTTTCTCATGAACCACTCTGTCTATTGGTGCGAACCGATTCAACATCCGTTCAGTAGTTGTTGAGATTTTCACGTTCAGACAGATAGACTTACAAGGAATGGATATATTTTTTTCCATATTTAATGGTGATACCTAAATGAGTTATGGAATTAAACCTTTCTCATGAACCACTCTGTCTATTGGTGAGAACCGATTCAACATCCGTTCAGTAGTTGTTGAGATTTTCACGTTCAGGCAGAGAGACTTACCAGGAAGGATATATTTTTTCCATATTTAATGACGATACCACAATGAACAGCGGAAATAAAGCTTCCTCATGCACCACTCTCTCCATTGGAGAAAACCGATTCAACACGCGCTCGGTAGTTGTTGAGATTTTCACGTTCAGACAGATATACTTACAAGGAATGGATACATTTTATTCCATGTTTAATTATGGTACCTAAATGAGTTATGGAATTAAACCTTTCTCATGAACCACGCTGTCTATTGGTGAGAACCGATTCAACATCCGTTCAGTAGTTGTTGAGATTTTCACGTTCAGACAGATAGACTTACAAGGAATGGATATATTTTTTTCCATATTTAATGGTGATACCTAAATGAGTTATGGAATTAAACCTTTCTCATGAACCACTCTGTCTATTGGTGAGAACCGATTCAACATCCGTTCAGTAGTTGTTGAGATTTTCACGTTCAGGCAGAGAGACTTACCAGGAAGGGATATATTTTTTCCATATTTAATGACGATACCACAATGAACAGCGGAAATAAAGCTTCCTCATGCACCACTCTCTCCATTGGAGAAAACCGATTCAACACCCGCTCAGTAGTTGTTGAGATTTTCACGTTCAGACAGATAGACTTACAAGGAATTGATATATTTTTTCCATATTTAATAATGATACCTAAATGAGTTATAGAATTAAACCTTTCTCATGAACCACTCTGTCTATTGGTGCGAACCGATTCAACATCCGTTCAGTAGTTGTTGAGATTTTCACGTTCAGACAGATAGACTTACAAGGAATGGATATATTTTTTTCCATATTTAATGGTGATACCTAAATGAGTTATGGAATTAAACCTTTCTCATGAACCACTCTGTCTATTGGTGAGAACCGATTCAACATCCGTTCAGTAGTTGTTGAGATTTTCACGTTCAGGCAGAGAGACTTACCAGGAAGGGATATATTTTTTCCATATTTAATGACGATACCACAATGAACAGCGGAAATAAAGCTTCCTCATGCACCACTCTCTCCATTGGAGAAAACCGATTCAACACCCGCTCAGTAGTTGTTGAGATTTTCACGTTCAGACAGATATACTTACAAGGAATGGATACATTTTTTTCCATATTTAATTATGGTACCTAAATGAGTTATGGAATTAAACCTTTCTCATGAACCACTCTGTCTATTGGTGAGAACCGATTCAACATCCGTTCAGTAGTTGTTGAGATTTTCACGTTCAGGCAGAGAGACTTACCAGGAAGGGATATATTTTTTCCATATTTAATGACGATACCACAATGAACAGCGGAAATAAAGCTTCCTCATGCACCACTCTCTCCATTGGAGAAAACCGATTCAACACCCGCTCAGTAGTTGTTGAGATTTTCACGTTCAGACAGATAAACTTACAAGGAATGGATACATTTTTTTCCATATTTAATTATGGTACCTAAATGAGTTATGGAATTAAACCTTTCTCATGAACCACTCTGTCTATTGGTGAGAACCGATTCAACATCCGTTCAGTAGTTGTTGAGATTTTCACGTTCAGGCAGAGAGACTTACCAGGAAGAGATATATTTTTTCCATATTTAATGACGATACCACAATGAACAGCGGAAATAAAGCTTCCTCATGCACCACTCTCTCCATTGGAGAAAACCGATTCAACACCCGCTCAGTAGTTGTTGAGATTTTCACGTTCAGACAGATATACTTACAAGGAATGGATACATTTTTTTCCATATTTAATTATGGTACCTAAATGAGTTATGGAATTAAACCTTTCTCATGAACCACTCTGTCTATTGGTGAGCACCGATTCAACATCCGTTCAGTAGTTGTTGAGATTTTCACGTTCAGGCAGAGAGACTTACCAGGAAGGGATATATATTTTCCATATTTAATGACGATACCACAATGAACAGCGGAAATAAAGCTTCCTCATGCACCACTCTCTCCATTAGAGAAAACCGATTCAACACCCGCTCAGTAGTTGTTGAGATTTTCACGTTCAGACAGATAGACTTACAAGGAATTGATATATTTTTTCCATATTTAATAATGATACCTAAATGAGTTATAGAATTAAACCTTTCTCATGAACCACTCTGTCTATTGGTGCGAACCGATTCAACATCCGTTCAGTAGTTGTTGAGATTTTCACGTTCAGACAGATAGACTTACAAGGAATGGATATATTTTTTTCCATATTTAATGGTGATACCTAAATGAGTTATGGAATTAAACCTTTCTCATGAACCACTCTGTCTATTGGTGAGAACCGATTCAACATCCGTTCAGTAGTTGTTGAGATTTTCACGTTCAGGCAGAGAGACTTACCAGGAAGGGATATATTTTTTCCATATTTAATGACGATACCACAATGAACAGCGGAAATAAAGCTTCCTCATGCACCACTCTCTCCATTGGAGAAAACCGATTCAACACGCGCTCAGTAGTTGTTGAGATTTTCACGTTCAGACAGATATACTTACAAGGAATGGATACATTTTATTCCATGTTTAATTATGGTACCTAAATGAGTTATGGAATTAAACCTTTCTCATGAACCACGCTGTCTATTGGTGAGAACCGATTCAACATCCGTTCAGTAGTTGTTGAGATTTTCACGTTCAGGCAGAGAGACTTACCAGGAAGGGATATATTTTTTTCATATTTAATGACGATACCACAATGAACAGCGGAAATAAAGCTTCCTCATGCACCACTCTCTCCATTGGAGAAAACCGATTCAACACCCGCTCAGTAGTTGTTGAGATTTTCACGTTCAGACAGATATACTTACAAGGAATGGATACATTTTTTTCCATATTTAATTATGGTACCTAAATGAGTTATGGAATTAAACCTTTCTCATGAACCACTCTGTCTATTGGTGAGAACCGATTCAACATCCGTTCAGTAGTTGTTGAGATTTTCACGTTCAGGCAGAGAGACTTACCAGGAAGAGATATATTTTTTCCATATTTAATGACGATACCACAATGAACAGCGGAAATAAAGCTTCCTCATGCACCACTCTCTCCATTGGAGAAAACCGATTCAACACCCGCTCAGTAGTTGTTGAGATTTTCACGTTCAGACAGATATACTTACAAGGAATGGATACATTTTTTTCCATATTTAATTATGGTACCTAAATGAGTTATGGAATTAAACCTTTCTCATGAACCACTCTGTCTATTGGTGAGCACCGATTCAACATCCGTTCAGTAGTTGTTGAGATTTTCACGTTCAGGCAGAGAGACTTACCAGGAAGGGATATATTTTTTCCATATTTAATGACGATACCACAATGAACAGCGGAAATAAAGCTTCCTCATGCACCACTCTCTCCATTGGAGAAAACCGATTCAACACCCGCTCAGTAGTTGTTGAGATTTTCACGTTCAGACAGATATACTTACAAGGAATGGATACATTTTTTTCCATATTTAATTATGGTACCTAAATGAGTTATGGAATTAAACCTTTCTCATGAACCACTCTGTCTATTGGTGAGAACCGATTCAACATCCGTTCAGTAGTTGTTGAGATTTTCACGTCATGAACCACTCTGTCTATTGGTGAGAACCGATTCAACATCCGTTCAGTAGTTGTGGAGATTTTCACGTTCAGGCAGAGAGACTTACCAGGACGGGATATATTTTTTCCATATTTAATGACGATACCACAATGAACAGCGGAAATAAAGCTTCCTCATGCACCACTCTCTCCATTGGAGAAAACCGATTCAACACCCGCTCAGTAGTTGTTGAGATTTTCACGTTCAGACAGATAGACTTACAAGGAATTGATATATTTTTTCCATATTTAATAATGATACCTAAAAGAGTTATAGAATTAAACCTTTCTCATGAACCACTCTCTCTATTGGTGCGAACCGATTCAACATCCGTTCAGTAGTTGTTGAGATTTTCACGTTCAGGCAGAGAGACTTACCATAAAGGGATATATTTTTTCCATATTTAATGATGATACCACAATGAACAGCGGAAATAAAGCTTCCTCATGCACCACTCTCTCCATTGGAGAAAACCGATTCAACACCCGCTCAGTAGTTGTTGAGATTTTCACGTTCAGACAGATAGACTTACAAGGAATTGATATATTTTTTCCATATTTAATAATGATACCTAAATGAGTTATAGAATTAAACCTTTCTCATGAACCACTCTGTCTATTGGTGCGAACCGATTCAACATCCGTTCAGTAGTTGTTGAGATTTTCACGTTCAGACAGATAGACTTACAAGGAATGGATATATTTTTTTCCATATTTAATGGTGATACCTAAATCAGTTATGGAAATAAACCTTTCTCATGAACCACTCTGTCTATTGGTGAGAACCGATTCAACATCCGTTCAGTAGTTGTTGAGATTTTCACGTTCAGGCAGAGAGACTTACCAGGAAGGGATATATTTTTTCCATATTTAATGACGATACCACAATGAACAGCGGAAATAAAGCTTCCTCATGCACCACTCTCTCCATTGGAGAAAACCGATTCAACATCCGCTCAGTAGTTGTTGAGATTTTCACGTTCAGACAGATATACTTACAAGGAATGGATACATTTTTTTCCATATTTAATTATGGTACCTAAATGAGTTATGGAATTAAACCTTTCTCATGAACCACTCTGTCTATTGGTGAGAACCGATTCAACATCCGTTCAGTAGTTGTTGAGATTTTCACGTTCAGGCAGAGAGACTTACCAGGAAGGGATATATTTTTTCCATATTTAATGACGATACCACAATGAACAGCGGAAATAAAGCTTCCTCATGCACCACTCTCTCCATTGTTGAAAACCGATTCAACACCCGCTCAGTAGTTGTTGAGATTTTCACGTTCAGACAGATATACTTACAAGGAATGGATACATTTTTTTCCATATTTAATTATGGTACCTAAATGAGTTATGGAATTAAACCTTTCTCATGAACCACTCTGTCTATTGATGAGAACCGATTCAACATCCGTTCAGTAGTTGTTGAGATTTTCACGTTCAGGCAGAGAGACTTATCAGGAAGGGATATATTTTTTCCATATTTAATGACGATACCACAATGAACAGCGGAAATAAAGCTTCCTCATGCACCACTCTCTCCATTGGAGAAAACCGATTCAACACCCGCTCAGTAGTTGTTGAGATTTTCACGTTCAGACAGATATACTTACAAGGAATGGATACATTTTTTTCCATATTTAATTATGGTACCTAAATAAGTTATGGAATTAAACCTTTCTCATGAACCACTCTGTCTATTGGTGAGAACCGATTCAACATCCGTTCAGTAGTTGTTGAGATTTTCACGTTCAGGCAGAGAGACTTACCAGGAAGGGATATATTTTTTCCATATTTAATGACGATACCACAATTAACAGCGGAAATAAAGCTTCCTCATGCACCACTCTCTCCATTGGAGAAAACCGATTCAACACCCGCTCAGTAGTTGTTGAGATTTTCACGTTCAGACAGATATACTTACAAGGAATGGATACATTTTTTTCCATATTTAATTATGGTACCTAAATGAGTTATGGAATTAAACCTTTCTCATGAACCACTCTGTCTATTGGTGAGAACCGATTCAACATCCGTTCAGTAGTTGTTGAGATTTTCACGTTCAGGCAGAGAGACTTACCAGGAAGGGATATATTTTTTCCATATTTAATGACGATACCACAATGAACAGCGGAAATAAAGCTTCCTCATGCACCACTCTCTCCATTGGAGAAAACCGATTCAACACCCGCTCAGTAGTTGTTGAGATTTTCACGTTCAGACAGATAGACCTACAAGGAATTGATACATTTTTTCCATATTTAATAATGATACCTAAATGAGTTATAGAATTAAACCTTTCTCATGAACCACTCTGTCTATTGGTGCGAACCGATTCAACATCCGTTCAGTAGTTGTTGAGATTTTCACGTTCAGACAGATAGACTTACAAGGAATGGATATATTTTTTTCCATATTTAATGGTGATACCTAAATGAGTTATGGAATTAAACCTTTCTCATGAACCACTCTGTCTATTGGTGAGAACCGATTCAACATCCGTTCAGTAGTTGTTGAGATTTTCACGTTCAGGCAGAGAGACTTACCAGGAAGGGATATATTTTTTCCATATTTAATGACGATACCACAATGAACAGCGGAAATAAAGCTTCCTCATGCACCACTCTCTCCATTGGAGAAAACCGATTCAACACCCGCTCAGTAGTTGTTGAGATTTTCACGTTCAGACAGATATACTTACAAGGAATTGATACATTTTTTTCTATATTTAATTATGGTACCTAAATGAGTTATGGAATTAAACCTTTCTCATGAACCACTCTGTCTATTGGTGAGAACCGATTCAACATCCGTTCAGTAGTTGTTGAGATGTTCACGTTCAGACAGATATACTTACAAGGAATGGATACATTTTTTTCTATATTTAATTATGGTGCCTAAATGAGTTATGGAATTAAACCTTTCTCATGAACCACTCTGTCTATTAATGAGAACCGATTCAACATCCGTTCAGTAGTTGTTGAGATTTTCACGTTCAGGCAGAGAGACTTATCAGGAAGGGATATATTTTTTCCATATTTAATGACGATACCACAATGAACAGCGGAAATAAAGCTTCCTCATGCACCACTCTCTCCATTGGAGAAAACCGATTCAACACCCGCTCAGTAGTTGTTGAGATTTTCACGTTCAGACAGATATACTTACAAGGAATGGATACATTTTTTTCCATATTTAATTATGGTACCTAAATAAGTTATGGAATTAAACCTTTCTCATGAACCACTCTGTCTATTGGTGAGAACCGATTCAACATCCGTTCAGTAGTTGTTGAGATTTTCACGTTCAGGCAGAGAGACTTACCAGGAAGGGATATATTTTTTCCATATTTAATGACGATACCACAATGAACAGCGGAAATAAAGCTTCCTCATGCACCACTCTCTCCATTGGAGAAAACCGATTCAACACCCGCTCAGTAGTTGTTGAGATTTTCACGTTCAGACAGATATACTTACAAGGAATGGATACATTTTTTTCCATATTTAATTATGGTACCTAAATGAGTTATGGAATTAAACCTTTCTCATGAACCACTCTGTCTATTTGTGAGAACCGATTCAACATCCGTTCAGTAGTTGTTGAGATTTTCACGTTCAGGCAGAGAGACTTACCAGGAACGGATATATTTTTTCCATATTTAATGACGATGCCACAATGAACAGCGGAAATAAAGCTTCCTCAGGCACCACTCTCTCCATTGGAGTAAACCGATTCAACACCCGCTCAGTAGTTGTTGAGATTTTCACGTTCAGACAGATATACTTACAAGGAATGGATACATTTTTTTCCATATTTAATTATGGTACCTAAATGAGTTATGGAATTAAACCTTTCTCATGAACCACTCTGTCTATTGGTGAGAACCGATTCAACATCCGTTCAGTAGTTGTTGAGATTTTCACGTTCAGGCAGAGAGACTTACCAGGAAGGGATATATTTTTTCCATATTTAATGACGATACCACAATGAACAGCGGAAATAAAGCTTCCTCATGCACCACTCTCTCCATTGGAGAAAACCGATTCAACACCCGCTCAGTAGTTGTTGAGATTTTCACGTTCAGACAGATAGACTTACAAGGAATTGATACATTTTTTCCATATTTAATAATGATACCTAAATGAGTTATAGAATTAAACCTTTCTCATGAACCACTCTGTCTATTGGTGCGAACCGATTCAACATCCGTTCAGTAGTTGTTGAGATTTTCACGTTCAGACAGATAGACTTACAAGGAATGGATATATTTTTTTCCATATTTAATGGTGATACCTAAATGAGTTATGGAATTAAACCTTTCTCATGAACCACTCTGTCTATTGGTGAGAACCGATTCAACATCCGCTCAGTAGTTGTTGAGATTTTCACGTTCAGGCAGAGAGACTTACCAGGAAGGGATATATTTTTTTCATATTTAATGACGATACCACAATGAACAGCGGAAATAAAGCTTCCTCATGCACCACTCTCTCCATTGGAGAAAACCGATTCAACACCCGCTCAGTAGTTGTTGAGATTTTCACGTTCAGACAGATATACTTACAAGGAATGGATACATTTTTTTCCATATTTAATTATGGTACCTAAATGAGTTATGGAATTAAACCTTTCTCATGAACCACTCTGTCTATTGGTGAGAACCGATTCAACATCCGTTCAGTAGTTGTTGAGATTTTCACGTTCAGACAGAGAAACTTACCAGGAAGGGATATATTTTTTCCATATTTAATGACGATACCACAATGAACAGCGGAAATAAAGCTTCCTCATGCACCACTCTCTCCATTGGAGAAAACCGATTCAACACCCGCTCAGTAGTTGTTGAGATTTTCACGTTCAGACAGATATACTTACAAGGAATGGATACATTTTTTTCCATATTTAATTATGGTACCTAAATAAGTTATGGAATTAAACCTTTCTCATGAACCACTCTGTCTATTGGTGAGAACCGATTCAACATCCGTTCAGTAGTTGTTGAGATTTTCACGTTCAGGCAGAGAGACTTACCAGGAAGGGTTATATTTTTTCCATATTTAATGACGATACCACAATTAACAGCGGAAATAAAGCTTCCTCATGCACCACTCTCTCCATTGGAGAAAACCGATTCAACACCCGCTCAGTAGTTGTTGAGATTTTCACGTTCAGACAGATATACTTACAAGGAATGGATACATTTTTTTCCATATTTAATTATGGTACCTAAATGAGTTATGGAATTAAACCTTTCTCATGAACCACTCTGTCTATTGGTGAGAACCGATTCAACATCCGTTCAGTAGTTGTTGAGATTTTCACGTTCAGGCAGAGAGACTTACCAGGAAGGGATATATTTTTTCCATATTTAATGACGATACCACAATGAACAGCGGAAATAAAGCTTCCTCATGCACCACTCTCTCCATTGGAGAAAACCGATTCAACACCCGCTCAGTAGTTGTTGAGATTTTCACGTTCAGACAGATAGACCTACAAGGAATTGATACATTTTTTCCATATTTAATAATGATACCTAAATGAGTTATAGAATTAAACCTTTCTCATGAACCACTCTGTCTATTGGTGCGAACCGATTCAACATCCGTTCAGTAGTTGTTGAGATTTTCACGTTCAGACAGATAGACTTACAAGGAATGGATATATTTTTTTCCATATTTAATGGTGATACCTAAATGAGTTATGGAATTAAACCTTTCTCATGAACCACTCTGTCTATTGGTGAGAACCGATTCAACATCCGTTCAGTAGTTGTTGAGATTTTCACGTTCAGGCAGAGAGACTTACCAGGAAGGGATATATTTTTTCCATATTTAATGACGATACCACAATGAACAGCGGAAATAAAGCTTCCTCATGCACCACTCTCTCCATTGGAGAAAACCGATTCAACACCCGCTCAGTAGTTGTTGAGATTTTCACGTTCAGACAGATATACTTACAAGGAATTGATACATTTTTTTCTATATTTAATTATGGTACCTAAATGAGTTATGGAATTAAACCTTTCTCATGAACCACTCTGTCTATTAATGAGAACCGATTCAACATCCGTTCAGTAGTTGTTGAGATTTTCACGTTCAGGCAGAGAGACTTATCAGGAAGGGATATATTTTTTCCATATTTAATGACGATACCACAATGAACAGCGGAAATAAAGCTTCCTCATGCACCACTCTCTCCATTGGAGAAAACCGATTCAACACCCGCTCAGTAGTTGTTGAGATTTTCACGTTCAGACAGATATACTTACAAGGAATGGATACATTTTTTTCCATATTTAATTATGGTACCTAAATGAGTTATGGAATTAAACCTTTCTCATGAACCACTCTGTCTATTGGTGAGAACCGATTCAACATCCGTTCAGTAGTTGTTGAGATTTTCACGTTCAGGCAGAGAGACTTACCAGGAAGGGATATATTTTTTCCATATTTAATGACGATGCCACAATGAACAGCGGAAATAAAGCTTCCTCATGCACCACTCTCTCCATTGGAGAAAACCGATTCAACACCCGCTCAGTAGTTGTTGAGATTTTCACGTTCAGACAGATATACTTACAAGGAATGGATACATTTTTTTCCATATTTAATTATGGTACCTAAATAAGTTATGGAATTAAACCTTTCTCATGAACCACTCTGTCTATTGGTGAGAACCGATTCAACATCCGTTCAGTAGTTGTTGAGATTTTCACGTTCAGGCAGAGAGACTTACCAGGAAGGGATATATTTTTTCCATATTTAATGACGATACCACAATGAACAGCGGAAATAAAGCTTCCTCATGCACCACTCTCTCCATTGGAGAAAACCGATTCAACACCCGCTCAGTAGTTGTTGAGATGTTCACGTTCAGACAGATATACTTACAAGGAATGGATACATTTTTTTCTATATTTAATTATGGTACCTAAATGAGTTATGGAATTAAACCTTTCTCATGAACCACTCTGTCTATTAATGAGAACCGATTCAACATCCGTTCAGTAGTTGTTGAGATTTTCACGTTCAGGCAGAGAGACTTATCAGGAAGGGATATATTTTTTCCATATTTAATGACGATACCACAATGAACAGCGGAAATAAAGCTTCCTCATGCACCACTCTCTCCATTGGAGAAAACCGATTCAACACCCGCTCAGTAGTTGTTGAGATTTTCACGTTCAGACAGATATACTTACAAGGAATGGATACATTTTTTTCCATATTTAATTATGGTACCTAAATAAGTTATGGAATTAAACCTTTCTCATGAACCACTCTGTCTATTGGTGAGAACCGATTCAACATCCGTTCAGTAGTTGTTGAGATTTTCACGTTCAGGCAGAGAGACTTACCAGGAAGGGATATATTTTTTCCATATTTAATGACGATACCACAATGAACAGCGGAAATAAAGCTTCCTCATGCACCACTCTCTCCATTGGAGAAAACCGATTCAACACCCGCTCAGTAGTTGTTGAGATTTTCACGTTCAGACAGATATACTTACAAGGAATGGATACATTTTTTTCCATATTTAATTATGGTACCTAAATGAGTTATGGAATTAAACCTTTCTCATGAACCACTCTGTCTATTTGTGAGAACCGATTCAACATCCGTTCAGTAGTTGTTGAGATTTTCACATTCAGGCAGAGAGACTTACCAGGAACGGATATATTTTTTCCATATTTAATGACGATGCCACAATGAACAGCGGAAATAAAGCTTCCTCAGGCACCACTCTCTCCATTGGAGTAAACCGATTCAACACCCGCTCAGTAGTTGTTGAGATTTTCACGTTCAGACAGATATACTTACAAGGAATGGATACATTTTTTTCCATATTTAATTATGGTACCTAAATGAGTTATGGAATTAAACCTTTCTCATGAACCACTCTGTCTATTGGTGAGAACCGATTCAACATCCGTTCAGTAGTTGTTGAGATTTTCACGTTCAGGCAGAGAGACTTACCAGGAAGGGATATATTTTTTCCATATTTAATGACGATACCACAATGAACAGCGGAAATAAAGCTTCCTCATGCACCACTCTCTCCATTGGAGAAAACCGATTCAACACCCGCTCAGTAGTTGTTGAGATTTTCACGTTCAGACAGATAGACTTACAAGGAATTGATACATTTTTTCCATATTTAATAATGATACCTAAATGAGTTATAGAATTAAACCTTTCTCATGAACCACTCTGTCTATTGGTGCGAACCGATTCAACATCCGTTCAGTAGTTGTTGAGATTTTCACGTTCAGACAGATAGACTTACAAGGAATGGATATATTTTTTTCCATATTTAATGGTGATACCTAAATGAGTTATGGAATTAAACCTTTCTCATGAACCACTCTGTCTATTGGTGAGAACCGATTCAACATCCGTTCAGTAGTTGTTGAGATTTTCACGTTCAGACAGATAGACTTACCAGGAACGGATATATTTTTTCCATATTTAATGACGATGCCACAATGAACAGCGGAAATAAAGCTTCCTCAGGCACCACTCTCTCCATTGGAGTAAACCGATTCAACACCCGCTCAGTAGTTGTTGAGATTTTCACGTTCAGACAGATATACTTACAAGGAATGGATACATTTTTTTCCATATTTAATTATGGTACCTAAATGAGTTATGGAATTAAACCTTTCTCATGAACCACTCTGTCTATTGGTGAGAACCGATTCAACATCCGTTCAGTAGTTGTTGAGATTTTCACGTTCAGGCAGAGAGACTTACCAGGAAGGGATATATTTTTTCCATATTTAATGACGATACCACAATGAACAGCGGAAATAAAAATAAAGCTTCCTCATGCACCACTCTCTCCATTAGAGAAAACCGATTCAACACCCGCTCAGTAGTTGTTGAGATTTTCACGTTCAGACAGATAGACTTACAAGGAATTGATACATTTTTTCCATATTTAATAATGATACCTAAATGAGTTATAGAATTAAACCTTTCTCATGAACCACTCTGTCTATTGGTGCGAACCGATTCAACATCCGTTCAGTAGTTGTTGAGATTTTCACGTTCAGACAGATAGACTTACAAGGAATGGATATATTTTTTTCCATATTTAATGGTGATACCTAAATGAGTTATGGAATTAAACCTTTCTCATGAACCACTCTGTCTATTGGTGAGAACCGATTCAACATCCGTTCAGTAGTTGTTGAGATTTTCACGTTCAGGCAGAGAGACTTACCAGGAAGGGATATATTTTTTCCATATTTAATGACGATACCACAATGAACAGCGGAAATAAAGCTTCCTCATGCACCACTCTCTCCATTGGAGAAAACCGATTCAACACCCGCTCAGTAGTTGTTGAGATTTTCACGTTCAGACAGATATACTTACAAGGAATGGATACATTTTTTTCCATATTTAATTATGGTACCTAAATGAGTTATGGAATTAAACCTTTCTCATGAACCACTCTGTCTATTGGTGAGAACCGATTCAACATCCGTTCAGTAGTTGTTGAGATTTTCACGTTCAGACAGAGAAACTTACCAGGAAGGGATATATTTTTTCCATATTTAATGACGATACCACAATGAACAGCGGAAATAAAGCTTCCTCATGCACCACTCTCTCCATTGGAGAAAACCGATTCAACACCCGCTCAGTAGTTGTTGAGATTTTCACGTTCAGACAGATAGACTTACAAGGAATTGATATATTTTTTCCATATTTAATAATGATACCTAAATGAGTTATAGAATTAAACCTTTCTCATGAACCACTCTGTCTATTGGTGCGAACCGATTCAACATCCGTTCAGTAGTTGTTGAGATTTTCACGTTCAGACAGATAGACTTACAAGGAATGGATATATTTTTTTCCATATTTAATGGTGATACCTAAATGAGTTATGGAATTAAACCTTTCTCATGAACCACTCTGTCTATTGGTGAGAACCGATTCAACATCCGTTCAGTAGTTGTTGAGATTTTCACGTTCAGGCAGAGAGACTTACCAGGAAGGGATATATTTTTTCCATATTTAATGACGATACCACAATGAACAGCGGAAATAAAGCTTCCTCATGCACCACTCTCTCCATTGGAGAAAACCGATTCAACACCCGCTCAGTAGTTGTTGAGATTTTCACGTTCAGACAGATATACTTACAAGGAATGGATACATTTTTTTCCATATTTAATTATGGTACCTAAATGAGTTATGGAATTAAACCTTTCTCATGAACCACTCTGTCTATTGGTGAGAACCGATTCAACATCCGTTCAGTAGTTGTTGAGATTTTCACGTTCAGGCAGAGAGACTTACCAGGAAGGGATATATTTTTTCCATATTTAATGACGATACCACAATGAACAGCGGAAATAAAGCTTCCTCATGCACCACTCTCTCCATTGGAGAAAACCGATTCAACACCCGCTCAGTAGTTGTTGAGATTTTCACGTTCAGACAGATAGACTTACAAGGAATTGATATATTTTTTCCATATTTAATAATGATACCTAAATGAGTTATAGAATTAAACCTTTCTCATGAACCACTCTGTCTATTGGTGCGAACCGATTCAACATCCGTTCAGTAGTTGTTGAGATTTTCACGTTCAGACAGATAGACTTACAAGGAATGGATATATTTTTTTCCATATTTAATGGTGATACCTAAATGAGTTATGGAATTAAACCTTTCTCATGAACCACTCTGTCTATTGGTGAGAACCGATTCAACATCCGTTCAGTAGTTGTTGAGATTTTCACGTTCAGGCAGAGAGACTTACCAGGAAGGGATATATTTTTTCCATATTTAATGACGATACCACAATGAACAGCGGAAATAAAGCTTCCTCATGCACCACTCTCTCCATTGGAGAAAACCGATTCAACACCCGCTCAGTAGTTGTTGAGATTTTCACGTTCAGACAGATATACTTACAAGGAATGGATACATTTTTTTCCATATTTAATTATGGTACCTAAATGAGTTATGGAATTAAACCTTTCTCATGAACCACTCTGTCTATTGGTGAGAACCGATTCAACATCCGTTCAGTAGTTGTTGAGATTTTCACGTTCAGGCAGAGAGACTTACCAGGAAGGGATATATTTTTTCCATATTTAATGACGATACCACAATGAACAGCGGAAATAAAGCTTCCTCATGCACCACTCTCTCCATTGGAGAAAACCGATTCAACACCCGCTCAGTAGTTGTTGAGATTTTCACGTTCAGACAGATAGACTTACAAGGAATTGATATATTTTTTCCATATTTAATAATGATACCTAAATGAGTTATAGAATTAAACCTTTCTCATGAACCACTCTGTCTATTGGTGCGAACCGATTCAACATCCGTTCAGTAGTTGTTGAGATTTTCACGTTCAGACAGATAGACTTACAAGGAATGGATATATTTTTTTCCATATTTAATGGTGATACCTAAATGAGTTATGGAATTAAACCTTTCTCATGAACCACTCTGTCTATTGGTGAGAACCGATTCAACATCCGTTCAGTAGTTGTTGAGATTTTCACGTTCAGGCAGAGAGACTTACCAGGAAGGGATATATTTTTTCCATATTTAATGACGATACCACAATGAACAGCGGAAATAAAGCTTCCTCATGCACCACTCTCTCCATTGGAGAAAACCGATTCAACACCCGCTCAGTAGTTGTTGAGATTTTCACGTTCAGACAGATATACTTACAAGGAATGGATACATTTTTTTCCATATTTAATTATGGTACCTAAATGAGTTATGGAATTAAACCTTTCTCATGAACCACTCTGTCTATTGGTGAGAACCGATTCAACATCCGTTCAGTAGTTGTTGAGATTTTCACGTTCAGGCAGAGAGACTTACCAGGAAGGGATATATTTTTTCCATATTTAATGACGATACCACAATGAACAGCGGAAATAAAGCTTCCTCATGCACCACTCTCTCCATTGGAGAAAACCGATTCAACACCCGCTCAGTAGTTGTTGAGATTTTCACGTTCAGACAGATAGACTTACAAGGAATTGATATATTTTTTCCATATTTAATAATGATACCTAAATGAGTTATAGAATTAAACCTTTCTCATGAACCACTCTGTCTATTGGTGCGAACCGATTCAACATCCGTTCAGTAGTTGTTGAGATTTTCACGTTCAGACAGATAGACTTACAAGGAATGGATATATTTTTTTCCATATTTAATGGTGATACCTAAATGAGTTATGGAATTAAACCTTTCTCATGAACCACTCTGTCTATTGGTGAGAACAGATTCAACATCCGTTCAGTAGTTGTTGAGATTTTCACGTTCAGGCAGAGAGACTTACCAGGAAGGGATATATTTTTTCCATATTTAATGACGATACCACAATGAACAGCGGAAATAAAGCTTCCTCATGCACCACTCTCTCCATTGGAGATAACCGATTCAACACCCGCCCAGTAGTTGTTGAGATTTTCACGTTCAGACAGATAGACTTACAAGGAATTGATATATTTTTTCCATATTTAATAATGATACCTAAATGAGTTATAGAATTAAACCTTTCTCATGAACCACTCTGTCTATTGGTGCGAACCGATTCAACATCCGTTCAGTAGTTGTTGAGATTTTCACGTTCAGACAGATAGACTTACAAGGAATGGATATATTTTTTTCCATATTTAATGGTGATACCTAAATGAGTTATGGAATTAAACCTTTCTCATGAACCACTCTGTCTATTGGTGAGAACCGATTCAACATCCGTTCAGTAGTTGTTGAGATTTTCACGTTCAGGCAGAGAGACTTACCAGGAAGGGATATATTTTTTCCATATTTAATGACGATACCACAATGAACAGCGGAAATAAAGCTTCCTCATGCACCACTCTCTCCATTGGAGATAACCGATTCAACACCCGCTCAGTAGTTGTTGAGATTTTCACGTTCAGACAGATATACTTACAAGGAAAGGATACATTTTTTTCCATATTTAATTATGGTACCTAAATGAGTTATGGAATTAAACCTTTCTCATGAACCACTCTGTCTATTGGTGCGAACCGATTCAACATCCGTTCAGTAGTTGTTGAGATTTTCACGTTCAGACAGATAGACTTACAAGGAATGGATATATTTTTTTCCATATTTAATGGTGATACCTAAATGAGTTATGGAATTAAACCTTTCTCATGAACCACTCTGTCTATTGGTGAGAACCGATTCAACATCCGTTCAGTAGTTGTTGAGATTTTCACGTTCAGGCAGAGAGACTTACCAGGAAGGGATATATTTTTTCCATATTTAATGACGATACCACAATGAACAGCGGAAATAAAGCTTCCTCATGCACCACTCTCTCCATTGGAGAAAACCGATTCAACACCCGCTCAGTAGTTGTTGAGATTTTCACGTTCAGACAGATATACTTACAAGGAATGGATACATTTTTTTCCATATTTAATTATGGTACCTAAATGAGTTATGGAATTAAACCTTTCTCATGAACCACTCTGTCTATTGGTGAGAACCGATTCAACATCCGTTCAGTAGTTGTTGAGATTTTCACGTTCAGGCAGAGAGACTTACCAGGAAGGGATATATTTTTTCCATATTTAATGACGATACCACAATGAACAGCGGAAATAAAGCTTCCTCATGCACCACTCTCTCCATTGGAGAAAACCGATTCAACACCCGCTCAGTAGTTGTTGTGATTTTCACGTTCAGACAGATAGACTTACAAGGAATTGATATATTTTTTCCATATTTAATAATGATACCTAAATGAGTTATAGAATTAAACCTTTCTCATGAACCACTCTGTCTACTGGTGCGAACCGATTCAACATCCGTTCAGTAGTTGTTGAGATTTTCACGTTCAGACAGATAGACTTACAAGGAATGGATATATTTTTTTCCATATTTAATGGTGATACCTAAATGAGTTATGGAATTAAACCTTTCTCATGAACCACTCTGTCTATTGGTGAGAACCGATTCAACATCCGTTCAGTAGTTGTTGAGATTTTCACGTTCAGGCAGAGAGACTTACCAGGAAGGGATATATTTTTTCTATATTTAATGACGATACCACAATGAACAGCGGAAATAAAGCTTCCTCATGCACCACTCTCTCCATTGGAGAAAACCGATTCAACACCCGCTCAGTACTTGTTGAGATTTTCACGTTCAGACAGATATACTTACAAGGAATGGATACATTTTTTTCCATATTTAATTATGGTACCTAAATGAGTTATGGAATTAAACCTTTCTCATGAACCACTCTGTCTATTGGTGAGAACCGATTAAACATCCGTTCAGTAGTTGTTGAGATTTTCACGTTCAGGCAGAGAGACTTACCAGGAAGGGATATATTTTTTCCATATTTAATGACGATACCACAATGAACAGCGGAAATAAAGCTTCCTCATGCACCACTCTCTCCATTGGAGAAAACCGATTCAACACCCGCTCAGTAGTTGTTGAGATTTTCACGTTCAGACAGATATACTTACAAGGAAAGGGTACATTTTTTTCCATATTTAATTATGGTACCTAAATGAGTTATGGAATTAAACCTTTCTCA
Source organism: Eristalis pertinax (assembly GCA_907269125.1). Taxonomy (NCBI): domain Eukaryota; kingdom Metazoa; phylum Arthropoda; class Insecta; order Diptera; family Syrphidae; genus Eristalis; species Eristalis pertinax. The sequence continues at coordinate 717,326 of CAJSMF010000062.1, forward strand.
TGAACCACTCTGTCTATTGGTGCGAACCGATTCAACATCCGTTCAGTAGTTGTTGAGATTTTCACGTTCAGACAGATAGACTTACAAGGAATGGATATATTTTTTTCCATATTTAATGGTGATACCTAAATGAGTTATGGAATTAAACCTTTCTCATGAACCACTCTGTCTATTGGTGAGAACCGATTCAACATCCGTTCAGTAGTTGTTGAGATTTTCACGTTCAGGCAGAGAGACTTACCAGGAAGGGATATATTTTTTCCATATTTAATGACGATACCACAATGAACAGCGGAAATAAAGCTTCCTCATGCACCACTCTCTCCATTGGAGAAAACCGATTCAACACCCGCTCAGTAGTTGTTGAGATTTTCACGTTCAGACAGATATACTTACAAGGAATGGATACATTTTTTTCCATATTTAATTATGTTACCTAAATGAGTTATGGAATTAAACCTTTCTCATGAACCACTCTGTCTATTGGTGAGAACCGATTCAACATCCGTTCAGTAGTTGTTGAGATTTTCACGTTCAGGCAGAGAGACTTACCAGGAAGGGATATATTTTTTCCATATTTAATGACGATACCACAATGAACAGCGGAAATAAAGCTTCCTCATGCACCACTCTCTCCATTGGAGAAAACCGATTCAACACCCGCTCAGTAGTTGTTGAGATTTTCACGTTCAGACAGATAGACTTACAAGGAATTGATATATTTTTTCCATATTTAATAATGATACCTAAATGAGTTATAGAATTAAACCTTTCTCATGAACCACTCTGTCTATTGGTGCGAACCGATTCAACATCCGTTCAGTAGTTGTTGAGATTTTCACGTTCAGACAGATAGACTTACAAAGAATGGATATATTTTTTTCCATATTTAATGGTGATACCTAAATGAGTTATGGAATTAAACCTTTCTCATGAACCACTCTGTCTATTGGTGAGAACCGATTCAACATCCGTTCAGTAGTTGTTGAGATTTTCACGTTCAGGCAGAGAGACTTACCAGGAAGGGATATATTTTTTCCATATTTAATGACGATACCACAATGAACAGCGGAAATAAAGCTTCCTCATGCACCACTCTCTCCATTGGAGAAAACCGATTCAACACCCGCTCAGTAGTTGTTGAGATTTTCACGTTCAGACAGATAGACTTACAAGGAATTGATATATTTTTTCCATATTTAATAATGATACCTAAATGAGTTATAGAATTAAACCTTTCTCATGAACCACTCTGTCTATTGGTGCGAACCGATTCAACATCCGTTCAGTAGTTGTTGAGATTTTCACGTTCAGACAGATAGACTTACAAGGAATGGATATATTTTTTTCCATATTTAATGGTGATATCTAAATGAGTTATGGAATTAAACCTTTCTCATGAACCACTCTGTCTATTGGTGAGAACCGATTCAACATCCGTTCAGTAGTTGTTGAGATTTTCACGTTCAGGCAGAGAGACTTACCAGGAAGGGATATATTTTTTCCATATTTAATGACGATACCACAATGAACAGCGGAAATAAAGCTTCCTCATGCACCACTCTCTCCATTGGAGATAACCGATTCAACACCCGCTCAGTAGTTGTTGAGATTTTCACGTTCAGACAGATATACTTTCAAGGAAAGGGTACATTTTTTTCCATATTTAATTATGGTACCTAAATGAGTTATGGAATTAAACCTTTCTCATGAACCACTCTGTCTATTGGTGCGAACCGATTCAACATCCGTTCAGTAGTTGTTGAGATTTTCACGTTCAGACAGATAGACTTACAAGGAATGGATATATTTTTTTCCATATTTAATGGTGATACCTAAATGAGTTATGGAATTAAACCTTTCTCATGAACCACTCTGTCTATTGGTGAGAACCGATTCAACATCCGTTCAGTAGTTGTTGAGATTTTCACGTTCAGGCAGAGAGACTTACCAGGAAGGGATATATTTTTTCCATATTTAATGACGATACCACAATGAACAGCGGAAATAAAGCTTCCTCATGCACCACTCTCTCCATTGGAGAAAACCGATTCAACACCCGCTCAGTAGTTGTTGAGATTTTCACGTTCAGACAGATATACTTACAAGGAATGGATACATTTTTTTCCATATTTAATTATGGTACCTAAATGAGTTATGGAATTAAACCTTTCTCATGAACCACTCTGTCTATTGGTGAGAACCGATTCAACATCCGTTCAGTAGTTGTTGAGATTTTCACGTTCAGGCAGAGAGACTTACCAGGAAGGGATATATTTTTTCCATATTTAATGACGATACCACAATGAACAGCGGAAATAAAGCTTCCTCATGCACCACTCTCTCCATTGGAGAAAACCGATTCAACACCCGCTCAGTAGTTGTTGAGATTTTCACGTTCAGACAGATAGACTTACAAGGAATTGATATATTTTTTCCATATTTAATAATGATACCTAAATGAGTTATAGAATTAAACCTTTCTCATGAACCACTCTGTCTATTGGTGCGAACCGATTCAACACCCGCTCAGTAGTTGTTGAGATTTTCACGTTCAGACAGATATACTTACAAGGAATGGATACATTTTTTTCCATATTTAATTATGGTACCTAAATGAGTTATGGAATTAAACCTTTCTCATGAACCACTCTGTCTATTGGTGAGAACCGATTCAACATCCGTTCAGTAGTTGTTGAGATTTTCACGTTCAGAGAGATAGACTTACAGGGAATGGATATATTTTTTTCCATATTTAATGGTGATACCTAAATGAGTTATGGAATTAAACCTTTCTCATGAACCACTCTGTCTATTGGTGAGAACCGATTCAACATCCGTTCAGTAGTTGTTGAGATTTTCACGTTCAGGCAGAGAGACTTACCAGGAAGGGATATATTTTTTCCATATTTAATGACGATACCACAATGAACAGCGGAAATAAAGCTTCCTCATGCACCACTCTCTCCATTGGAGAAAACCGATTCAACACCCGCTCAGTAGTTGTTGAGATTTTCACGTTCAGACAGATATACTTACAAGGAATGGATACATTTTTTTCCATATTTAATTATGGTACCTAAATGAGTTATGGAATTAAACCTTTCTCATGAACCACTCTGTCTATTGGTGCGAACCGATTCAACATCCGTTCAGTAGTTGTTGAGATTTTCACGTTCAGACAGACAAGGAATGGATATATTTTTTTTCTATATTTAATGGTGATACCTAAATGAGTTATGGAATTAAACCTTTCTCATGAACCACTCTGTCTATTGGGGAGAACCGATTCAACATCCGTTCAGTAGTTGTTGAGATTTTCACGTTCAGGCAGAGAGACTTACCAGGAAGGGATATATTTTTTCCATATTTAATGACGATACCACAATGAACAGCGGAAATAAAGCTTCCTCATGCACCACTCTCTCCATTGGAGAAAACCGATTCAACACCCGTTCAGTAGTTGTTGAGATTTTCACGTTAAGACTGATAGACTTACAAGGAATTGATATATTTTTTCCATATTTAATAATGATACCTAAATGAGTTATATAATTAAACCTTTCTCATGAACCACTCTGTCTATTGGTGCGAACCGATTCAACATCCGTTCAGTAGTTGTTGAGATTTTCACGTTCAGACAGATAGACTTACAAGGAATGGATATATTTTTTTCCATATTTAATGGTGATACCTAAATGAGTTATGGAATTAAACCTTTCTCATGAACCACTCTGTCTATTGGTGAGAACCGATTCAACATCCGTTCAGTAGTTGTTGAGATTTTCACGTTCAGGCAGAGAGACTTACCAGGAAGGGATATATTTTTTCCATATTTAATGACGATACCACAATGAACAGCGGAAATAAAGCTTCCTCATGCACCACTCTCTCCATTGGAGAAAACCGATTCAACACCCGCTCAGTAGTTGTTGAGATTTTCACGTTCAGACAGATATACTTACAAGGAATGGATACATTTTTTTCCATATTTAATTATGGCACCTAAATGAGTTATGGAATTAAACCTTTCTCATGAACCACTCTGTCTATTGGTGAGAACCGATTCAACATCCGTTCAGTATTTGTTGAGATTTTCACGTTCAGGCAGAGAGACTTACCAGGAAGGGATATATTTTTTCCATATTTAATGACGATACCACAATGAATAGCGGAAATAAAGCTTCCTCATGCACCACTCTCTCCATTGGAGAAAACCGATTCAACATCCGTTCAGTAGTTGTTGAGATTTTCACGTTCAGACAGATAGACTTACAAGGAATGGATATATTTTTTTCCATATTTAATGGTGATACCTAAATGAGTTATGGAATTAAACCTTTCTCATGAACCACTCTGTCTATTGGTGAGAACCGATTCAACATCCGTTCAGTAGTTGTTGAGATTTTCACGTTCAGGCAGAGAGACTTACCAGGAAGGGATATATTTTTTCCATATTTAATGACGATACCACAATGAACAGCGGAAATAAAGCTTCCTCATGCACCACTCTCTCCATTGGAGAAAACCGATTCAACACCCGCTCAGTAGTTGTTGAGATTTTCACGTTCAGACAGATAGACTTACAAGGAATGGATACATTTTTTTCCATATTTAATTATGGTACCTAAATGAGTTATGGAATTAAACCTTTCTCATGAACCACTCTGTCTATTGGTGAAAACCGATTCAACATCCGTTCAGTAGTTGTTGAGATTTTCACGTTCAGGCAGAGAGACTTACCAGGAAGGGATATATTTTTTCCATATTTAATGACGATACCACAATGAACAGCGGAAATAAAGCTTCCTCATGCACCACTCTCTCCATTGGAGAAAACCGATTCAACACCCGCTCAGTAGTTGTTGAGATTTTCACGTTCAGACAGATAGACTTACAAGGAATGGATACATTTTTTTTCCATATTTAATTATGGTACCTAAATGAGTTATGGAATTAAACCTTTCTCATGAACCACTCTGTCTATTGGTGCGAACCGATTCAACATCCGTTCAGTAGTTGTTGAGATTTTCACGTTCAGGCAGAGAGACTTACCAGGAAGGGGTATATTTTTTCCATATTTAATGACGATACCACAATGAACAGCGGAAATAAAGCTTCCTCATGCACCACTCTCTCCATTGGAGAAAACTGATTCAACACCCGCTCAGTAGTTGTTGAGATTTTCACGTTCAGACAGATAGACTTACAAGGAATGGATACATTTTTTTTCCATATTTAATTATGGTACCTAAATGAGTTATGGAATTAAACCTTTCTCATGAACCACTCTGTCTATTGGTGAGAACCGATTCAACATCCGTTCAGTAGTTGTTGAGATTTTCACGTTCAGGCAGAGAGACTTACCAGGAAGGGATATATTTTTTCCATATTTAATGACGATACCACAATGAACAGCGGAAATAAAGCTTCCTCATGCACCACTCTCTCCATTGGAGAAAACCGATTCAACACCCGCTCAGTAGTTGTTGAGATTTTCACGTTCAGACAGATAGACTTACAAGGAATTGATATATTTTTTCCATATTTAATAATGATACCTAAATGAGTTATAGAATTAAACCTTTCTCATGAACCACTCTGTCTATTGGTGCGAACCGATTCAACATCCGTTCAGTAGTTGTTGAGATTTTCACGTTCAGACAGATAGACTTACAAGGAATGGATATATTTTTTTCCATATTTAATGGTGATACCTAAATGAGTTATGGAATTAAACCTTTCTCATGAACCACTCTGTCTATTGGTGAGAACCGATTCAACATCCGTTCAGTAGTTGTTGAAATTTTCACGTTCAGGCAGAGAGACTTACCAGGAAGGGATATATTTTTTCCATATTTAATGACGATACCACAATGAACAGCGGAAATAAAGCTTCCTCATGCACCACTCTCTCCATTGGAGAAAACCGATTCAACACCCGCTCAGTAGTTGTTGAGATTTTCACGTTCAGACAGATAGACTTACAAGGAATTGATATATTTTTTCCATATTTAATAATGATACCTAAATGAGTTATAGAATTAAACCTTTCTCATGAACCACTCTGTCTATTGGTGCGAACCGATTCAACATCCGTTCAGTAGTTGTTGAGATTTTCACGTTCAGACAGATAGACTTACAAGGAATGGATATATTTTTTTCCATATTTAATGGTGATACCTAAATGAGTTATGGAATTAAACCTTTCTCATGAACCACTCTGTCTATTGGTGCGAACCGATTCAACATCCGTTCAGTAGTTGTTGAGATTTTCACGTTCAGGCAGAGAGACTTACCAGGAAGGGATATATTTTTTCCATATTTAATGACGATACCACAATGAACAGCGGAAATAAAGCTTCCTCATGCACCACTCTCTCCATTGGAGAAAACCGATTCAACACCCGCTCAGTAGTTGTTGAGATTTTCACGTTCAGACAGATAGACTTACAAGGAATTGATACATTTTTTTCCATATTTAATTATGGTACCTAAATGAGTTATGGAATTAAACCTTTCTCATTAACCACTCTGTCTATTGGTGAGAACCGATTCAACATCCGTTCAGTAGTTGTTGAGATTTTCACGTTCAGGCAGAGAGACTTACCAGGAAGGGATATATTTTTTCCATATTTAATGACGATACCACAATGAACAGCGGAAATAAAGCTTCCTCATGCACCACTCTCTCCATTGGAGAAAACCGATTCAACACCCGCTCAGTAGTTGTTGAGATTTTCACGTTCAGACAGATAGACTTACAAGGAATTGATATATTTTTTCCATATTTAATAATGATACCTAAATGAGTTATAGAATTAAACCTTTCTCATGAACCACTCTGTCTATTGGTGCGAACCGATTCAACATCCGTTCAGTAGTTGTTGAGATTTTCACGTTCAGACAGATAGACTTACAAGGAATGGATATATTTTTTTCCATATTTAATGGTGATACCTAAATGAGTTATGGAATTAAACCTTTCTCCTGAACCACTCTGTCTATTGGTGAGAACCGATTCAACATCCGTTCAGTAGTTGTTGAGATTTTCACGTTCAGGCAGAGAGACTTACCAGGAAGGGATATATTTTTTCCATATTTAATGACGATACCACAATGAACAGCGGAAATAAAGCTTCCTCATGCACCACTCTCTCCATTGGAGAAAACCGATTCAACACCCGCTCAGTAGTTGTTGAGATTTTCACGTTCAGACAGATAGACTTACAAGGAATTGATATATTTTTTCCATATTTAATAATGATACCTAAATGAGTTATAGAATTAAACCTTTCTCATGAACCACTCTGTCTATTGGTGCGAACCGATTCAACATCCGTTCAGTAGTTGTTGAGATTTTCACGTTCAGACAGATAGACTTACAAGGAATGGATATATTTTTTTCCATATTTAATGGTGATACCTAAATGAGTTATGGAATTAAACCTTTCTCATGAACCACTCTGTCTATTGGTGAGAACCGATTCAACATCCGTTCAGTAGTTGTTGAGATTTTCACGTTCAGGCAGAGAGACTTACCAGGAAGGGATATATTTTTTCCATAATGACGATACCACAATGAACAGCGGAAATAAAGCTTCCTCATGCACCACTCTTTCCATTGGAGAAAACCGATTCAACACCCGCTCAGTAGTTGTTGAGATTTTCACGTTCAGACAGATATACTTACAAGGAATGGATACATTTTTTTCCATATTTAATTATGGTACCTAAATGAGTTATGGAATTAAACCTTTCTCATGAACCGCTCTGTCTATTGGTGAGAACCGATTCAACATCCGTTCAGTAGTTGTTGAGATTTTCACGTTCAGGCAGAGAGACTTACCAGGAAGGGATATATTTTTTCCATATTTAATGACGATACCACAATGAACAGCGGAAATAAAGCTTCCTCATGCACCACTCTCTCCATTGGAGAAAACCGATTCAACACCCGCTCAGTAGTTGTTGAGATTTTCACGTTCAGACAGATAGACTTACAAGGAATTGATATATTTTTTCCATATTTAATAATGATACCTAAATGAGTTATAGAATTAAACCTTTCTCATGAACCACTCTGTCTATTGGTGCGAACCGATTCAACATCCGTTCAGTAGTTGTTGAGATGTTCACGTTCAGGCAGAGAGACTTACCAGGAAGGGATATATTTTTTCCATATTTAATGACGATACCACAATGAACAGCGGAAATAAAGCTTCCTCATGCACCACTCTCTCCATTGGAGAAAACCGATTCAACACCCGCTCAGTAGTTGTTGAGATTTTCACGTTCAGACAGATATACTTACAAGGAATGGATACATTTTTTTCCATATTTAATTATGGTACCTAAATGAGTTATGGAATTAAACCTTTCTCATGAACCACTCTGTCTATTGGTGAGAACCGATTCAACATCCGTTCAGTAGTTGTTGAGATTTTCACGTTCAGGCAGAGAGACTTACCAGGAAGGGATATATTTTTTCCATATTTAATGACGATACCACAATGAACAGCGGAAATAAAGCTTCCTCATGCACCACTCTCTCCATTGGAGAAAACCGATTCAACACCCGCTCCGTAGTTGTTGAGATTTTCACGTTCAGACAGATAGACTTACAAGGAATTGATATATTTTTTCCATATTTAATAATGATACCTAAATGAGTTATAGAATTAAATCTTTCTCATGAACCACTCTGTCTATTGGTGCGAACCGATTCAACATCCGTTCAGTAGTTGTTGAGATTTTCACGTTCAGACAGATAGACTTACAAGGAATGGATATATTTTTTTCCATATTTAATGGTGATACCTAAATGAGTTATGGAATTAAACCTTTCTCATGAACCACTCTGTCTATTGGTGAGAACCGATTCAACATCCGTTCAGTAGTTGTTGAGATTTTCACGTTCAGACAGATAGACTTACAAGGAAGGGATATATTTTTTTCCATATTTAATGACGATACCACAATGAACAACGGAAATAAAGCTTCCTCACGCACCACTCTCTCCATTGGAGAAAACCGATTCAACACCCGCTCAGTAGTTGTTGAGATTTTCACGTTCAGACAGATAGACTTACAAGGAATTGATATATTTTTTCCATATTTAATAATGATACCTAAATGAGTAATAGAATTAAACCTTTCTCATGAACCACTCTGTGTATTGGTGCGAAGCGATTCAACATCCGTTCAGTAGTTGTTGAGATTTTCACGTTCAGACAGATAGACTTACAAGGAATGGATATATTTTTTTCCATATTTAATGGTGATACCTAAATGAGTTATGGAATTAAACCTTTCTCATGAACCACTCTGTCTATTGGTGAGAACCGATTCAACATCCGTTCAGTAGTTGTTGAGATTTTCACGTTCAGGCAGAGAGACTTACCAGGAAGGGATATATTTTTTCCATATTTAATGACGATACCACAATGAACAGCGGAAATAAAGCTTCCTCATGCACCACTCTCTCCATTGGAGAAAACCGATTCAACACCCGCTCAGTAGTTGTTGAGATTTTCACGTTCAGACAGATATACTTACAAGGAATGGATACATTTTTTTCCATATTTAATTATGGTACCTAAATGAGTTATGGAATTAAACCTTTCTCATGAACCACTCTGTCTATTGGTGAGAACCGATTCAACATCCGTTCAGTAGTTGTTGAGATTTTCACGTTCAGGCAGAGAGACTTACCAGGAAGGGATATATTTTTTCCATATTTAATGACGATACCACAATGAACAGCGGAAATAAAGCTTCCTCATGCACCACTCTCTCCAATGGAGAAAACCGATTCAACACCCGCTCAGTAGTTGTTCAGATTTTCACGTTCAGACAGATATACTTACAAGGAATGGATACATTTTTTTCCATATTTAATTATGGTACCTAAATGAGTTATGGAATTAAACCTTTCTCATGAACCACTCTGTCTATTGGTGAGAACCGATTCAACATCCGTTCAGTAGTTGTTGAGATTTTCACGTTCAGGCAGAGAGACTTACCAGGAAGGGATATATTTTTTCCATATTTAATGACGATACCACAATGAACAGCGGAAATAAAGCTTCCTCATGCACCACTCTCTCCATTGGAGAAAACCGATTCAACACCCGCTCAGTAGTTGTTGAGATTTTCACGTTCAGACAGATAGACTTACAAGGAATTGATATATTTTTTCCATATTTAATAATGATACCTAAATAAGTTATAGAATTAAACCTTTCTCATGAACCACTCTGTCTATTGGTGCGAACCGATTCAACATCCGTTCAGTAGTTGTTGAGATTTTCACGTTCAGACAGATAGACTTACAAGGAATGGATACATTTTTTTCCATATTTAATTATGGTACCTAAATGAGTTATGGAATTAAACCTTTCTCATGAACCACTCTGTCTATTGGTGAGAACCGATTCAACATCCGTTCAGTAGTTGTTGAGATTTTCACGTTCAGGCAGAGAGACTTACCAGGAAGGGATATATTTTTTCCATATTTAATGACGATACCACAATGAACAGCGGAAATAAAGCTTCCTCATGCACCACTCTCTCCATTGGAGAAAACCGATTCAACACCCGCTCAGTAGTTGTTGAGATTTTCACGTTCAGACAGATAGACTTACAAGGAATTGATATATTTTTTCCATATTTAATAATGATACCTAAATGAGTTATAGAATTAAACCTTTCTCTTGAACCACTCTGTCTATTGGTGCGAACCGATTCAACATCCGTTCAGTAGTTGTTGAGATTTTCACGTTCAGACAGATAGACTTACAAGGAATGGATATATTTTTTTCCATATTTAATGGTGATACCTAAATGAGTTATGGAATTAAACCTTTCTCATGAACCACTCTGTCTATTGGTGAGAACCGATTCAACATCCGTTCAGTAGTTGTAGAGATTTTCACGTTCAGGCAGAGAGACTTACCAGGAAGGGATATATTTTTTCCATATTTAATGACGATACCACAATGAACAGCGGAAATAAAGCTTCCTCATGCACCACTCTCTCCATTGGAGAAAACCGATTCAACACCCGCTCAGTAGTTGTTGAGATTTTCACGTTCAGACAGATATACTTACAAGGAATGGATACATTTTTTTCCATATTTAATTATGGTACCTAAATGAGTTATGGAATTAAACCTTTCTCATGAACCACTCTGTCTATTGGTGAGAACCGATTCAACATCCGTTCAGTAGTTGTTGAGATTTTCACGTTCAGGCAGAGAGACTTACCAGGAAGGGATATATTTTTTCCATATTTAATGACGATACCACAATGAACAGCGGAAATAAAGCTTCCTCATGCACCACTCTCTCCATTGGAGAAAACCGATTCAACACCCGCTCAGTAGTTGTAGAGATTTTCACGTTCAGACAGATATACTTACAAGGAATGGATACATTTTTTTCCATATTTAATTATGGTACCTAAATGAGTTATGGAATTAAACCTTTCTCATGAACCACTCTGTCTATTGGTGAGAACCGATTCAACATCCGTTCAGTAGTTGTTGAGATTTTCACGTTCAGGCAGAGAGACTTACCAGGAAGGGATATATTTTTTCCATATTTAATGACGATACCACAATGAACAGCGGAAATAAAGCTTCCTCATGCACCACTCTCTCCATTGGAGAAAACCGATTCAACACCCGCTCAGTAGTTGTTGAGATTTTCACGTTCAGACAGATAGACTTACAAGGAATTGATTTATTTTTTCCATATTTAATAACGATACCTAAATGAGTTATAGAATTAAACCTTTCTCATGAACCACTCTGTCTATTGGTGCGAACCGATTCAACATCCGTTCAGTATTTGTTGAGATTTTCACGTTCAGGCAGAGAGACTTACCAGGAAGGGATATATTTTTTCCATATTTAATGACGATACCACAATGAACAGCGGAAATAAAGCTTCCTCATGCACCACTCTCTCCATTGGAGAAAACCGATTCAACACCCGCTCAGTAGTTGTTGAGATTTTCACGTTCAGACAGATAGACTTACAAGGAATTGATATATTTTTTCCATATTTAATAATGATACCTAAATGAGTTATAGAATTAAACCTTTCTCATGAACCACTCTGTCTATTGGTGCGAACCGATTCAACATCCGTTCAGTAGTTGTTGAGATTTTCACGTTCAGACAGATATACTTACAATTAATGGATACATTTTTTTCCATATTTAATTATGGTACCTAAATGAGTTATGGAATTAAACCTTTCTCATGAACCACTCTGTCTATTGGTGAGAACCGATTCAACATCCGTTCAGTAGTTGTTGAGATTTTCACGTTCAGGCAGAGAGACTTACCAGGAAGGGATATATTTTTTCCATATTTAATGACGATACCACAATGAACAGCGGAAATAAAGCTTCCTCATGCACCACTCTCTCCATTGGAGAAAACCGATTCAACACCCGCTCAGTAGTTGTTGAGATTTTCACGTTCAGACAGATAGACTTACAAGGAATTGATATATTTTTTCCATATTTAATAATGATACCTAAATGAGTTATAGAATTAAACCTTTCTCATGAACCACTCTGTCTATTGGTGCGAACCGATTCAACACCCGCTCAGTAGTTGTTGAGATTTTCACGTTCAGACAGATAGACTTACAAGGAATTGATATATTTTTTCCATATTTAATAATGATACCTAAATGAGTTATAGAATTAAACCTTTCTCATGAACCACTCTGTCTATTGGTGCGAACCGATTCAACATCCGTTCAGTAGTTGTTGAGATTTTCACGTTCAGACAGATAGACATACAAGGAATGGATATATTTTTTTCCATATTTAATGGTGATACCTAAATGAGTTATGGAATTAAACCTTTCTCATGAACCACTCTGTCTATTGGTGAGAACCGATTCAACATCCGTTCAGTAGTTGTTGAGATTTTCACGTTCAGGCAGAGAGACTTACCAGGAAGGGATATATTTTTTCCATATTTAATGACGATACCACAATGAACAGCGGAAATAAAGCTTCCTCATGCACCACTCTCTCCATTGGAGAAAACCGATTCAACACCCGCTCAGTAGTTGTTGAGATTTTCACGTTCAGACAGAAATACTTACAAGGAATGGATACATTTTTTTCCATATTTAATTATGGTACCTAAATGAGTTATGGAATTAAACCTTTCTCATGAACCACTCTGTCTATTGGTGAGAACCGATTCAACATCCGTTCAGTAGTTGTTGAGATTTTCACGTTCAGGCAGAGAGACTTACCAGGAAGGGATATATTTTTTCCATATTTAATGACGATACCACAATGAACAGCGGAAATAAAGCTTCCTCATGCACCACTCTCTCCATTGGAGAAAACCGATTCAACACCCGCTCAGTAGTTATTGAGATTTCCACGTTCAGACAGATATAATTACAAGGAATGGATACATTTTTTTCCATATTTAATTATGGTACCTAAATGAGTTATGGAATTAAACCTTTCTCATGAACCACTCTGTCTATTGGTGAGAACCGATTCAACATCCGTTCAGTAGTTGTTGAGATTTTCACGTTCAGGCAGAGAGACTTACCAGGAAGGGATATATTTTTTCCATATTTAATGACGATACCACAATGAACAGCGGAAATAAAGCTTCCTCATGCACCACTCTCTCCATTGGAGAAAACCGATTCAACACCCGCTCAGTAGTTGTTGAGATTTTCACGTTCAGACAGATAGACTTACAAGGAATTGATATATTTTTTCCATATTTAATAATGATACCTAAATGAGTTATAGAATTAAACCTTTCTCATGAACCACTCTGTCTATTGGTGCGAACCGATTCAACATCCGTTCAGTATTTGTTGAGATTTTCACGTTCAGGCAGAGAGACTTACCACGAAGTGATATATTTTTTCCATATTTAATGACGATACCACAATGAACGGCGGAAATAAAGCTTCCTCATGCACCACTCTCTCCATTGGAGAAAACCGATTCAACACCCGCTCAGTAGTTGTTGAGATTTTCACGTTCAGACAGATAGACTTACAAGGAATTGATATATTTTTTCCATATTTAATAATGATACCTAAATGAGTTATAGAATTAAACCTTTCTCATGAACCACTCTGTCTATTGGTGCGAACCGAATCAACATCCGTTCAGTAGTTGTTGAGATTTTTACGTTCAGACAGATATACTTACAAGGAATGGATACATTTTTTTCCATATTTAATTATGGTACCTAAATGAGTTATGGAATTAAACCTTTCTCATGAACCACTCTGTCTATTGGTGAGAACCGATTCAACATCCGTTCAGTAGTTGTTGAGATTTTCACGTTCAGGCAGAGAGACTTACCAGGAAGGGATATATTTTTTCCATATTTAATGACGATACCACAATGAACAGCGGAAATAAAGCTTCCTCATGCACCACTCTCTCCATTGGAGAAAACCGATTCAACATCCGCTCAGTAGTTGTTGAGATTTTCACGTTCAGACAGATATACTTACAAGGAATGGATACATTTTTTTCCATATTTAATTATGGTACCTAAATGAGTTATGGAATTAAACCTTTCTCATGAACCACTCTGTCTATTGGTGAGAACCGATTCAACATCCGTTCAGTAGTTGTTGAGATTTTCACGTTCAGGCAGAGAGACTTACCAGGAAGGGATATATTTTTTCCATATTTAATGACGATACCACAATGAACAGCGGAAATAAAGCTGCCTCATGCACCACTCTCTCCATTGGAGAAAACCGATTCAACACCCGCTCAGTAGTTGTTGAGATTTTCACGTTCAGACAGATATACTTACAAGGAATGGACACATTTTGTTCCATATTTAATTATGGTACCTAACTGAGTTATGGAATTAAACCTTTCTCATGAACCACTCTGTCTATTGGTGAGAACCGATTCAACATCCGTTCAGTAGTTGTTGAGATTTTCACGTTCAGGCAGAGAGACTTACCAGGAAGGGATATATTTTTTCCATATTTAATGACGATACCACAATGAACAGCGGAAATAAAGCTTTCTCATGCACCACTCTCTCCATTGGAGAAAACCGATTCAACACCCGCTCAGTAGTTGTTGAGATTTTCTCGTTCAGACAGATATACTTACAAGGAATGGATACATTTTTTTCCATATTTAATTATGGTACCTAAATGAGTTATGGAATTAAACGTTTCTCATGAACCACTCCGTCTATTGGTGAGAACCGATTCAACATCCGTTCAGTAGTTGTTGAGATTTTCACGTTCAGACAGATAGACTTACAAGGAATTGATATATTTTTTCCATATTTAATGGTGATACCTAAATGAGTTATGGAACTAAACCTTTCTCATGAACCACTCTGTCTATTGGTGAGAACCGATTCAACATCCGTTCAGTAGTTGTTGAGATTTTCACGTTCAGACAGATAGACTTACAAGGAATGGATATATTTTTTTCCATATTTAATGGTGATACCTAAATGAGTTATGGAATTAAACCTTTCTCATGAACCACTCTGTCTATTGGTGAGAAACGATTCAACATCCGTTCAGTAGTTGTTGAGATTTTCACGTTCAGGCAGAGAGACTTACCAGGAAGGGATATATTTTTTCCATATTTAATGACGATACCACAATGAACAGCGGAAATAAAGCTTCCTCATGCACCACTCTCTCCATTGGAGAAAACCGATTCAACACCCGCTCAGTAGTTGTTGAGATTTTCACGTTCAGACAGATAGACTTACAAGGAATTGATATATTTTTTCCATATTTAATAATGATACCTAAATGAGTTATAGAATTAAACCTTTCTCATGAACCACTCTGTCTATTGGTGAGAACCGATTCAACATCCGTTCAGTAGTTGTTGAGATTTTCACGTTCAGGCAGAGAGACTTACCAGGAAGGGATATATTTTTTCCATATTTAATGACGATACCACAATGAACAGCGGAAATAAAGCTTTCTCATGCACCACTCTCTCCATTGGAGAAAACCGATTCAACACCCGCTCAGTAGGTGTTGAGATTTTCTCGTTCAGACAGATATACTTACAAGGAATGGATACATTTTTTTCCATATTTAATTATGGTACCTAAATGAGTTATGGAATTAAACCTTTCTCATGAACCACTCTGTCTATTGGTGAGAACCGATTCAACATCCGTTCAGTAGTTGTTGAGATTTTCACGTTCAGGCAGAGAGACTTACCAGGAAGGGATATATTTTTTCCATATTTAATGACGATACCACAATGAACAGCGGAAATAAAGCTTCCTC
Organism: Eristalis pertinax; assembly: GCA_907269125.1. NCBI lineage: Eukaryota > Metazoa > Arthropoda > Insecta > Diptera > Syrphidae > Eristalis > Eristalis pertinax. Next base: position 733,634 of record CAJSMF010000062.1, read on the forward strand.
ATGCACCACTCTCTCCATTGGAGAAAACCGATTCAACATCCGCTCAGTAGTTGTTGAGATTTTCACGTTCAGACAGATATACTTACAAGGAATGGATACATTTTTTTCCATATTTAATTATGGTACCTAAATGAGTTATGGAATTAAACCTTTCTCATGAACCACTCTGTCTATTGGTGAGAACCGATTCAACATCCGTTCAGTAGTTGTTGAGATTTTCACGTTCAGGCAGAGAGACTTACCAGGAAGGGATATATTTTTTCCATATTTAATGACGATACCACAATGAACAGCGGAAATAAAGCTGCCTCATGCACCACTCTCTCCATTGGAGAAAACCGATTCAACACCCGCTCAGTAGTTGTTGAGATTTTCACGTTCAGACAGATATACTTACAAGGAATGGATACATTTTTTTCCATATTTAATTATGGTACCTAAATGAGTTATGGAATTAAACCTTTCTCATGAACCACTCTGTCTATTGGTGAGAACCGATTCAACATCCGTTCAGTAGTTGTTGAGATTTTCACGTTCAGGCAGAGAGACTTACCAGGAAGGGATATATTTTTTCCATATTTAATGACGATACCACAATGAACAGCGGAAATAAAGCTTTCTCATGCACCACTCTCTCCATTGGAGAAAACCGATTCAACACCCGCTCAGTAGGTGTTGAGATTTTCTCGTTCAGACAGATATACTTACAAGGAATGGATACATTTTTTTCCATATTTAATTATGGTACCTAAATGAGTTATGGAATTAAACCTTTCTCATGAACCACTCTGTCTATTGGTGAGAACCGATTCAACATCCGTTCAGTAGTTGTTGAGATTTTCACGTTCAGACAGATAGACTTACAAGGAATTGATATATTTTTTCCATATTTAATAATGATACCTAAATGAGTTATAGAATTAAACCTTTCTCATGAATCACTCTGTCTATTGGTGCGAACCGATTCAACATCCGTTCAGTAGTTGTTGAGATTTTCACGTTCAGACAGATAGACTTACAAGGAATGGATATATTTTTTTCCATATTTAATGGTGATACCTAAATGAGTTATGGAATTAAACCTTTCTCATGAACCACTCTGTCTATTGGTGAGAACCGATTCAACATCCGTTCAGTAGTTGTTGAGATTTTCACGTTCAGGCAGAGAGACTTACCAGGAAGGGATATATTTTTTCCATATTTAATGACGATACCACAATGAACAGCGGAAATAAAGCTTCCTCATGCACCACTCTCTCCATTGGAGAAAACCGATTCAACACCCGCTCAGTAGTTGTTGAGATTTTCACGTTCAGACAGATAGACTTACAAGGAATTGATATATTTTTTCCATATTTAATAATGATACCTAAATGAGTTATAGAATTAAACCTTTCTCATGAACCACTCTGTCTATTGGTGCGAACCGATTCAACATCCGTTCAGTAGTTGTTGAGATTTTCACGTTCAGACAGATAGACTTACAAGGAATGGATATATTTTTTTCCATATTTAATATTGATACCTAAATGAGTTATGGAATTAAACCTTTCTCATGAACCACTCTGTCTATTGGTGAGAACCGATTCAACATCCGTTCAGTAGTTGTTGAGATTTTCACGTTCAGGCAGAGAGACTTACCACGAAGGGATATATTTTTTCCATATTTAATGACGATACCACAATGAACAGCGGAAATAAAGCTTCCTCATGCACCACTCTCTCCATTGGAGAAAACCGATTCAACACCCGCTCAGTAGTTGTTGAGATTTTCACGTTCAGACAGATAGACTTACAAGGAATTGATATATTTTTTCCATATTTAATAATGATACCTAAATGAGTTATAGAATTAAACCTTTCTCATGAACCACTCTGTCTATTGGTGCGAACCGATTCAACATCCGTTCAGTAGTTGTTGAGATTTTCACGTTCAGGCAGATAGACTTACAAGGAATGGATATATTTTTTTCCATATTTAATGGTGATACCTAAATGAGTTATGGAATTAAACCTTTCTCATGAACCACTCTGTCTATTGGTGAGAACCGATTCAACATCCGTTCAGTAGTTGTTGAGATTTTCACGTTCAGGCAGAGAGACTTACCAGGAAGGGATATATTTTTTCCATATTTAATGACGATACCACAATGAACAGCGGAAATAAAGCTTCCTCATGCACCACTCTCTCCATTGGAGAAAACCGATTCAACACCCGCTCAGTAGTTGTTGAGATTTTCACGTTCAGACAGATATACTTACAAGGAATGGATACATTTTTTTCCATATTTAATTATGGTACCTAAATGAGTTATGGAATTAAACCTTTCTCATGAACCACTCTGTCTATTGGTGAGAACCGATTCAACATCCGTTCAGTAGTTGTTGAGATTTTCACGTTCAGGCAGAGAGACTTACCAGGAAGGGATATATTTTTTCCATATTTAATAATGATACCTAAATGAGTTATAGAATTAAACCTTTCTCATGAACCACTCTGTCTATTGGTGCGAACCGATTCAACATCCGTTCAGTAGTTGTTGAGATTTTCACGTTCAGACAGATATACTTACAAGGAATGGATACATTTTTTTCCATATTTAATTATGGTACCTAAATGAGTTATGGAATTAAACCTTTCTCATGAACCACTCTGTCTATTGGTGAGAACCGATTCAACATCCGTTCAGTAGTTGTTGAGATTTTCACGTTCAGGCAGAGAGACTTACCATTAAGGGATATATTTTTTCCATATTTAATGACGATACCACAATGAACAGCGGAAATAAAGCTTCCTCATGCACCACTCTCTCCATTGGAGAAAACCGATTCAACACCCGCTCAGTAGTTGTTGAGATTTTCACGTTCAGACAGATATACTTACAAGGAATGGATACATTTTTTTCCATATTTAATTATGGTACCTAAATGAGTTATGGAATTAAACCTTTCTCATGAACCACTCTGTCTATTGGTGAGAACCGATTCAACATCCGTTCAGTAGTTGTTGAGATTTTCACGTTCAGGCAGAGAGACTTACCAGGAAGGGATATATTTTTTCCATATATAATGACGATACCACAATGAACAGCGGAAATAAAGCTTCCTCATGCACCACTCTCTCCATTGGAGAAAACCGATTCAACACCCGCTCAGTAGTTGTTGAGATTTTCACGTTCAGACAGATAGACTTACAAGGAATTGATATATTTTTTCCATATTTAATAATGATACCTAAATGAGTTATAGAATTAAACCTTTCTCATGAACCACTCTGTCTATTGGTGCGAACCGATTCAACATCCGTTCAGTAGTTGTTGAGATTTTCACGTTCAGACAGATAGACTTACAAGGAATGGATATATTTTTTTCCATATTTAATGGTGATACCTAAATGAGTTATGGAATTAAACCTTTCTCATGAACCACTCTGTCTATTGGTGCGAACCGATTCAACATCCGTTCAGTAGTTGTTGAGATTTTCACGTTCAGGCAGAGAGACTTACCAGGAAGGGATATATTTTTTCCATATTTAATTATGGTACCTAAATGAGTTATGGAATTATACCTTTCTCATGAACCGCTCTGTCTATTGGTGAGAACCGATTCAACATCCGTTCAGTAGTTGTTGAGATTTTCACGTTCAGGCAGAGAGACTTACCATTAAGGGATATATTTTTTCCATATTTAATGACGATACCACAATGAACAGCGGAAATAAAGCTTCCTTATGCACCACTCTCTCCATTGGAGAAAACCGATTCAATACCCGCTCAGTAGTTGTTGAGATTTTCACGTTCAGACAGATATACTTACAAGGAATGGATACATTTTTTTCCATATTTAATTATGGTACCTAAATGAGTTATGGAATTAAACCTTTCTCATGAACCACTCTGTCTATTGGTGAGAGCGGATTCAACATCCGTTCAGTAGTTGTTGAGATTTTCACGTTCAGGCAGAGAGACTTACCAGGAAGGGATATATTTTTTCCATATATAATGACGATACCACAATGAACAGCGGAAATAAAGCTTCCTCATGCACCACTCTCTCCATTGGAGAAAACCGATTCAACACCCGCTCAGTAGTTGTTGAGATTTTCACGTTCAGACAGATAGACTTACACGGAATTGATTTATTTTTTCCATATTTAATAATGATACCTAAATGAGTTATAGAATTAAACCTTTCTCATGAACCACTCTGTCTATTGGTGCGAACCGATTCAACATCCGTTCAGTAGTTGTTGAGATTTTCACGTTCAGACAGATAGACTTACAAGGAATGGATATATTTTTTTCCATATTTAATGGTGATACCTAAATGAGTTATGGAATTAAACCTTTCTCATGAATCACTCTGTCTAATGGTGGGAACCGATTCAACATCCGTTCAGTAGTTGTTGAGATTTTCACGTTCAGGCAGAGAGACTTACCAGGAAGGGATATATTTTTTCCATATTTAATAATGATACCTAAATGAGTTATAGAATTAAACCTTTCTCATGAACCACTCTGTCTATTGGTGCGAACCGATTCAACATCCGTTCAGTAGTTGTTGAGATTTTCACGTTTAGGCAGAGAGACTTACCAGGAAGGGATATATTTTTTCCATATATAATGACGATACCACAATGAACAGCGGAAATAAAGCTTCCTCATGCACCAGTCTCTCCATTGGAGAAAACCGATTCAACACCCGCTCAGTAGTTGTTGAGATTTTCACGTTCAGACAGATAGACTTACAAGGAATTGATATATTTTTTCCATATTTAATAATGATACCTAAATGAGTTATAGAATTAACCTTTCTCATGAACCACTCTGTCTATTGGTGCGAACCGATTCAACATCCGTTCAGTAGTTGTTGAGATTTTCACGTTCAGACAGATAGACTTACAAGGAATGGATATATTTTTTTCCATATTTAATGGTGATACCTAAATGAGTTATGGAATTAAACCTGTCTCATGAACCACTCTGTCTATTGGTGAGAACCGATTCAACATCCGTTCAGTAGTTGTTGAGATTTTCACGTTCAGGCAGAGAGACTTACCAAGAAGGGATATATTTTTTCCATATTTAATAATGATACCTAAATGAGTTATAGAATTAAACCTTTCTCATGAACCACTCTGTCTATTGGTGCGAACCGATTCAACATCCGTTCAGTAGTTGTTGAGTTTTCACGTTCAGACAGATAGACTTACAAGGAATGGATATATTTTTTTCCATATTTAATGGTGATACCTAAATGAGTTATGGAATTAAACCTTTCTCATGCACCACTCTGTCTATTTGTGAGAACCGTTTCAACATCCGTTCAGTAGTTGTTGAGATTTTCACGTTCAGGCAGAGAGACTTACCAGGAAGGGATATATTTTTTCCATATTTAATGACGATACCACAATGAACAGCGGAAATAAAGCTTCCTCATGCACCACTCTCTCCATTGGAGAAAACCGATTCAACACCCGCTCAGTAGTTGTTGAGATTTTCACGTTCAGACAGATATACTTACAAGGAATGGATACATTTTTTTCCATATTTAATTATGGTACCTAAATGAGTTATGGAATTAAACCTTTCTCATGAACCACTCTGTCTATTGGTGAGAACCGATTCAACATCCGTTCAGTAGTTGTTGAGATTTTCACGTTCAGGCAGAGAGACTTACCAGGAAGGGATATATTTTTTCCATATTTAATGACGATACCACAATGAACAGCGGAAATAAAGCTTCCTCATGCACCACTCTCTCCATTGGAGAAAACTGATTCAACACCCGCTCAGTAGTTGTTGAGATTTTAACGTTCAGACAGATAGACTTACAAGGAATTGATATATTTTTTCCATATTTAATAATGATACCTAAATGAGTTATAGAATTAAACCTTTCTCATGAACCACTCTGTCTATTGGTGCGAACCGATTCAACATCCGTTCAGTAGTTGTTGAGATTTTCACGTTCAGACAGATAGACTTACAAGGAATGGATATATTTTTTTCCATATTTAATGGTGATACCTAAATGAGTTATGGAATTAAACCTTTCTCATGAACCACTCTGTCTATTGGTGAGAACCGATTCAACATCCGTTCAGTAGTTGTTGAGATTTTCACGTTCAGGCAGAGAGACTTACCAGGAAGGGATATATTTTTTCCATATTTAATGACGATACCACAATGAACAGCGGAAATAAAGCTTCCTCATGCACCACTCTCTCCATTGGAGAAAACCGATTCAACACCCGCTCAGTAGTTGTTGAGATTTTCACGTTCAGACAGATATACTTACAAGGAATGGATACATTTTTTTCCATATTTAATTATGGTACCTAAATGAGTTATGGAATTAAACCTTTCTCATGAAGCACTCTGTCTATTGGTGAAAACCGATTCAACATCCGTTCAGTAGTTGTTGAGATTTTCACGTTCAGGCAGAGAGACTTACCAGGAAGGGATATTTTTTTTCCATATTTAATGACGATACCACAATGAACAGCGGAAATAAAGCTTCCTCATGCACCACTCTCTCCATTGGAGAAAACCGATTCAACACCCGCTCAGTAGTTGTTGAGATTTTCACGTTCAGACAGATAGACTTACAAGGAATTGATATATTTTCTCCATATTTAATAATGATACCTAAATGAGTTATATAATTAAAACTTTCTCATGAACCACTCTGTCTATTGGTGCGAACCGATTCAACATCCGTTCAGTAGTTGTTGAGATTTTCACGTTCAGACAGATAGACTTACAAGGAATGGATATATTTTTTTCCATATTTAATGGTGATACCTAAATGAGTTATGGAATTAAACCTTTCTCATGAACCACTCTGTCTATCGGTGAGAGCCGATTCAACATCCGTTCAGTAGTTGTTGAGATTTTCACGTTCAGGCAGAGAGACTTACCAGGAAGGGATATATTTTTTCCATATTTAATGACGATACCACAATGAACAGCGGAAATAAAGCTTCCTCATGCACCACTCTCTCCATTGGAGAAAACCGATTCAACACCCGCTCAGTAGTTGTTGAGATTTTCACGTTCAGACAGATAGACTTACAAGGAATTGATATATTTTTTCCATATTTAATAATGATACCTAAATGAGTTATAGAATTAAACCTTTCTCATGAACCACTCTGTCTATTGGTGAGAACCGATTCAACATCTGTTCAGTAGTTGTTGAGATTTTCACGTTCAGGCAGAGAGACTTACCAGGAAGGGATATATTTTTTCCATATTTAATGACGATACCACAATGAACAGCGGAAATAAAGCTTCCTCATGCACCACTCTCTCCATTGGAGAAAACCGATTCAACACCCGCTCAGTAGTTGTTGAGATTTTCACGTTCAGACAGATATACTTACAAGGAATGGATACATTTTTTTCCATATTTAATTATGGTACCTAAATGAGTTATGGAATTAAACCTTTCTCATGAAGCACTCTGTCTATTGGTGAGAACCGATTCAACATCCGTTCAGTAGTTGTTGAGATTTTCACGTTCAGGCAGAGAGACTTACCAGGAAGGGATATATTTTTTCCATATTTAATAATGATACCTAAATGAGTTATAGAATTAAACCTTTCTCATGAACCACTCTGTCTATTGGTGCGAACCGATTCAACATCCGTTCAGTAGTTGTTGAGATTTTCACGTTCAGACAGATATACTTACAAGGAATGGATACATTTTTTTCCATATTTAATTATGGTACCTAAATGAGTTATGGAATTAAACCTTTCTCATGAACCACTCTGTCTATTGGTGAGAACCGATTCAACATCCGTTCAGTAGTTGTTGAGATTTTCACGTTCAGGCAGAGAGACTTACCATTAAGGGATATATTTTTTCCATATTTAATGACGATACCACAATGAACAGCGGAAATAAAGCTTCCTCATGCACCACTCTCTCCATTGGAGAAAACCGATTCAACACCCGCTCAGTAGTTGTTGAGATTTTCACGTTCAGACAGATATACTTACAAGGAATGGATACATTTTTTTCCATATTTAATTATGGTACCTAAATGAGTTATGGAATTAAACCTTTCTCATGAACCACTCTGTCTATTGGTGAGAACCGATTCAACATCCGTTCAGTAGTTGTTGAGATTTTCACGTTCAGGCAGAGAGACTTACCAGGAAGGGATATATTTTTTCCATATATAATGACGATACCACAATGAACAGCGGAAATAAAGCTTCCTCATGCACCAGTCTCTCCATTGGAGAAAACCGATTCAACACCCGCTCAGTAGTTGTTGAGATTTTCACGTTCAGACAGATAGACTTACAAGGAATTGATATATTTTTTCCATATTTAATAATGATACCTAAATGAGTTATAGAATTAAACCTTTCTCATGAACCACTCTGTCTATTGGTGCGAACCGATTCAACATCCGTTCAGTAGTTGTTGAGATTTTCACGTTCAGACAGATAGACTTACAAGGAATGGATATATTTTTTTCCATATTTAATGGTGATACCTAAATGAGTTATGGAATTAAACCTTTCTCATGAACCACTCTGTCTATTGGTGCGAACCGATTCAACATCCGTTCAGTAGTTGTTGAGATTTTCACGTTCAGGCAGAGAGACTTACCAGGAAGGGATATATTTTTTCCATATTTAATTATGGTACCTAAATGAGTTATGGAATTATACCTTTCTCATGAACCGCTCTGTCTATTGGTGAGAACCGATTCAACATCCGTTCAGTAGTTGTTGAGATTTTCACGTTCAGGCAGAGAGACTTACCATTAAGGGATATATTTTTTCCATATTTAATGACGATACCACAATGAACAGCGGAAATAAAGCTTCCTTATGCACCACTCTCTCCATTGGAGAAAACCGATTCAATACCCGCTCAGTAGTTGTTGAGATTTTCACGTTCAGACAGATATACTTACAAGGAATGGATACATTTTTTTCCATATTTAATTATGGTACCTAAATGAGTTATGGAATTAAACCTTTCTCATGAACCACTCTGTCTATTGGTGAGAGCGGATTCAACATCCGTTCAGTAGTTGTTGAGATTTTCACGTTCAGGCAGAGAGACTTACCAGGAAGGGATATATTTTTTCCATATATAATGACGATACCACAATGAACAGCGGAAATAAAGCTTCCTCATGCACCACTCTCTCCATTGGAGAAAACCGATTCAACACCCGCTCAGTAGTTGTTGAGATTTTCACGTTCAGACAGATAGACTTACACGGAATTGATTTATTTTTTCCATATTTAATAATGATACCTAAATGAGTTATAGAATTAAACCTTTCTCATGAACCACTCTGTCTATTGGTGCGAACCGATTCAACATCCGTTCAGTAGTTGTTGAGATTTTCACGTTCAGACAGATAGACTTACAAGGAATGGATATATTTTTTTCCATATTTAATGGTGATACCTAAATGAGTTATGGAATTAAACCTTTCTCATGAATCACTCTGTCTAATGGTGGGAACCGATTCAACATCCGTTCAGTAGTTGTTGAGATTTTCACGTTCAGGCAGAGAGACTTACCAGGAAGGGATATATTTTTTCCATATTTAATAATGATACCTAAATGAGTTATAGAATTAAACCTTTCTCATGAACCACTCTGTCTATTGGTGCGAACCGATTCAACATCCGTTCAGTAGTTGTTGAGATTTTCACGTTTAGGCAGAGAGACTTACCAGGAAGGGATATATTTTTTCCATATATAATGACGATACCACAATGAACAGCGGAAATAAAGCTTCCTCATGCACCAGTCTCTCCATTGGAGAAAACCGATTCAACACCCGCTCAGTAGTTGTTGAGATTTTCACGTTCAGACAGATAGACTTACAAGGAATTGATATATTTTTTCCATATTTAATAATGATACCTAAATGAGTTATAGAATTAACCTTTCTCATGAACCACTCTGTCTATTGGTGCGAACCGATTCAACATCCGTTCAGTAGTTGTTGAGATTTTCACGTTCAGACAGATAGACTTACAAGGAATGGATATATTTTTTTCCATATTTAATGGTGATACCTAAATGAGTTATGGAATTAAACCTTTCTCATGAACCACTCTGTCTATTGGTGAGAACCGATTCAACATCCGTTCAGTAGTTGTTGAGATTTTCACGTTCAGGCAGAGAGACTTACCAAGAAGGGATATATTTTTTCCATATTTAATAATGATACCTAAATGAGTTATAGAATTAAACCTTTCTCATGAACCACTCTGTCTATTGGTGCGAACCGATTCAACATCCGTTCAGTAGTTGTTGAGTTTTCACGTTCAGACAGATAGACTTACAAGGAATGGATATATTTTTTTCCATATTTAATGGTGATACCTAAATGAGTTATGGAATTAAACCTTTCTCATGAACCACTCTGTCTATTTGTGAGAACCGTTTCAACATCCGTTCAGTAGTTGTTGAGATTTTCACGTTCAGGCAGAGAGACTTACCAGGAAGGGATATATTTTTTCCATATTTAATGACGATACCACAATGAACAGCGGAAATAAAGCTTCCTCATGCACCACTCTCTCCATTGGAGAAAACCGATTCAACACCCGCTCAGTAGTTGTTGAGATTTTCACGTTCAGACAGATATACTTACAAGGAATGGATACATTTTTTTCCATATTTAATTATGGTACCTAAATGAGTTATGGAATTAAACCTTTCTCATGAACCACTCTGTCTATTGGTGAGAACCGATTCAACATCCGTTCAGTAGTTGTTGAGATTTTCACGTTCAGGCAGAGAGACTTACCAGGAAGGGATATATTTTTTCCATATTTAATGACGATACCACAATGAACAGCGGAAATAAAGCTTCCTCATGCACCACTCTCTCCATTGGAGAAAACCGATTCAACACCCGCTCAGTAGTTGTTGAGATTTTAACGTTCAGACAGATAGACTTACAAGGAATTGATATATTTTTTCCATATTTAATAATGATACCTAAATGAGTTATAGAATTAAACCTTTCTCATGAACCACTCTGTCTATTGGTGCGAACCGATTCAACATCCGTTCAGTAGTTGTTGAGATTTTCACGTTCAGACAGATAGACTTACAAGGAATGGATATATTTTTTTCCATATTTAATGGTGATACCTAAATGAGTTATGGAATTAAACCTTTCTCATGAACCACTCTGTCTATTGGTGAGAACCGATTCAACATCCGTTCAGTAGTTGTTGAGATTTTCACGTTCAGGCAGAGAGACTTACCAGGAAGGGATATATTTTTTCCATATTTAATGACGATACCACAATGAACAGCGGAAATAAAGCTTCCTCATGCACCACTCTCTCCATTGGAGAAAACCGATTCAACACCCGCTCAGTAGTTGTTGAGATTTTCACGTTCAGACAGATATACTTACAAGGAATGGATACATTTTTTTCCATATTTAATTATGGTACCTAAATGAGTTATGGAATTAAACCTTTCTCATGAAGCACTCTGTCTATTGGTGAGAACCGATTCAACATCCGTTCAGTAGTTGTTGAGATTTTCACGTTCAGGCAGAGAGACTTACCAGGAAGGGATATTTTTTTTCCATATTTAATGACGATACCACAATGAACAGCGGAAATAAAGCTTCCTCATGCACCACTCTCTCCATTGGAGAAAACCGATTCAACACCCGCTCAGTAGTTGTTGAGATTTTCACGTTCAGACAGATAGACTTACAAGGAATTGATATATTTTCTCCATATTTAATAATGATACCTAAATGAGTTATATAATTAAAACTTTCTCATGAACCACTCTGTCTATTGGTGCGAACCGATTCAACATCCGTTCAGTAGTTGTTGAGATTTTCACGTTCAGACAGATAGACTTACAAGGAATGGATATATTTTTTTCCATATTTAATGGTGATACCTAAATGAGTTATGGAATTAAACCTTTCTCATGAACCACTCTGTCTATCGGTGAGAGCCGATTCAACATCCGTTCAGTAGTTGTTGAGATTTTCACGTTCAGGCAGAGAGACTTACCAGGAAGGGATATATTTTTTCCATATTTAATGACGATACCACAATGAACAGCGGAAATAAAGCTTCCTCATGCACCACTCTCTCCATTGGAGAAAACCGATTCAACACCCGCTCAGTAGTTGTTGAGATTTTCACGTTCAGACAGATAGACTTACAAGGAATTGATATATTTTTTCCATATTTAATAATGATACCTAAATGAGTTATAGAATTAAACCTTTCTCATGAACCACTCTGTCTATTGGTGCGAACCGATTCAACATCCGTTCAGTAGTTGTTGAGATTTTCACGTTCAGACAGATAGACTTACAAGGAATGGATATATTTTTTTCTATATTTAATGGTGATACCTAAATGAGTTATGGAATTAAACCTTTCTCATGAACCACTCTGTCTATTGGTGCGAACCGATTCAACATCCGTTCAGTAGTTGTTGAGATTTTCACGTTCAGGCAGAGAGACTTACCAGGAAGGGATATATTTTTTCCATATTTAATAATGATACCTAAATGAGTTATAGAATTAAACCTTTCTCATGAACCACTCTGTCTATTGGTGCGAACCGATTCAACATCCGTTCAGTAGTTGTTGAGATTTTCACGTTCAGACAGATATACTTACAAGGAATGGATACATTTTTTTCCATATTTAATTATGGTACCTAAATGAGTTATGGAATTAAACCTTTCTCATGAACCACTCTGTCTATTGGTGAGAACCGATTCAACATCCGTTCAGTAGTTGTTGAGATTTTCACGTTCAGGCAGAGAGACTTACCATTAAGGGATATATTTTTTCCATATTTAATGACGATACCACAATGAACAGCGGAAATAAAGCTTCCTCATGCACCACTCTCTCCATTGGAGAAAACCGATTCAACACCCGCTCAGTAGTTGTTGAGATTTTCACGTTCAGACAGATATACTTACAAGGAATGGATACATTTTTTTCCATATTTAATTATGGTACCTAAATGAGTTATGGAATTAAACCTTTCTCATGAACCACTCTGTCTATTGGTGAGAACCGATTCAACATCCGTTCAGTAGTTGTTGAGATTTTCACGTTCAGGCAGAGAGACTTACCAGGAAGGGATATATTTTTTCCATATATAATGACGATACCACAATGAACAGCGGAAATAAAGCTTCCTCATGCACCACTCTCTCCATTGGAGAAAACCGATTCAACACCCGCTCAGTAGTTGTTGAGATTTTCACGTTCAGACAGATAGACTTACAAAGAATTGATATATATTTTCCATATTTAATAATGATACCTAAATGAGTTATAGAATTAAACCTTTCTCATGAACCACTCTGTCTATTGGTGCGAACCGATTCAACATCCGTTCAGTAGTTGTTGAGATTTTCACGTTCAGACAGATAGACTTACAAGGAATGGATATATTTTTTTCCATATTTAATGGTGATACCTAAATGAGTTATGGAATTAAACCTTTCTCATGAACCACTCTGTCTATTGGTGCGAACCGATTCAACATCCGTTCAGTAGTTGTTGAGATTTTCACGTTCAGGCAGAGAGACTTACCAGGAAGGGATATATTTTTTCCATATTTAATTATGGTACCTAAATGAGTTATGGAATTATACCTTTCTCATGAACCACTCTGTCTATTGGTGAGAACCGATTCAACATCCGTTCAGTAGTTGTTGAGATTTTCACGTTCAGGCAGAGAGACTTACCATTAAGGGATATATTTTTTCCATATTTAATGACGATACCACAATGAACAGCGGAAATAAAGCTTCCTTATGCACCACTCTCTCCATTGGAGAAAACCGATTCAATACCCGCTCAGTAGTTGTTGAGATTTTCACGTTCAGACAGATATACTTACAAGCAATGGATACATTTTTTTCCATATTTAATTATGGTACCTAAATGAGTTATGGAATTAAACCTTTCTCATGAACCACTCTGTCTATTGGTGAGAGCGGATTCAACATCCGTTCAGTAGTTGTTGAGATTTTCACGTTCAGGCAGAGAGACTTACCAGGAAGGGATATATTTTTTCCATATATAATGACGATACCACAATGAACAGCGGAAATAAAGCTTCCTCATGCACCACTCTCTCCATTGGAGAAAACCGATTCAACACCCGCTCAGTAGTTGTTGAGATTTTCACGTTCAGACAGATAGACTTACACGGAATTGATTTATTTTTTCCATATTTAATAATGATACCTAAATGAGTTATAGAATTAAACCTTTCTCATGAACCACTCTGTCTATTGGTGCGAACCGATTCAACATCCGTTCAGTAGTTGTTGAGATTTTCACGTTCAGACAGATAGACTTACAAGGAATGGATATATTTTTTTCCATATTTAATGGTGATACCTAAATGAGTTATGGAATTAAACCTTTCTCATGAATCACTCTGTCTAATGGTGGGAACCGATTCAACATCCGTTCAGTAGTTGTTGAGATTTTCACGTTCAGGCAGAGAGACTTACCAGGAAGGGATATATTTTTTCCATATTTAATAATGATATCTAAATGAGTTATAGAATTAAACCTTTCTCATGAACCACTCTGTCTATTGGTGCGAACCGATTCAACATCCGTTCAGTAGTTGTTGAGATTTTCACGTTTAGGCAGAGAGACTTACCAGGAAGGGATATATTTTTTCCATATATAATGACGATACCACAATGAACAGCGGAAATAAAGCTTCCTCATGCACCAGTCTCTCCATTGGAGAAAACCGATTCAACACCCGCTCAGTAGTTGTTGAGATTTTCACGTTCAGACAGATAGACTTACAAGGAATTGATATATTTTTTCCATATTTAATAATGATACCTAAATGAGTTATAGAATTAAACCTTTCTCATGAACCACTCTGTCTATTGGTGCGAACCGATTCAACATCCGTTCAGTAGTTGTTGAGATTTTCACGTTCAGACAGATAGACTTACAAGGAATGGATATATTTTTTTCCATATTTAATGGTGATACCTAAATGAGTTATGGAATTAAACCTTTCTCATGAACCACTCTGTCTATTGGTGAGAACCGATTCAACATCCGTTCAGTAGTTGTTGAGATTTTCACGTTCAGGCAGAGAGACTTACCAAGAAGGGATATATTTTTTCCATATTTAATAATGATACCTAAATGAGTTATAGAATTAAACCTTTCTCATGAACCACTCTGTCTATTGGTGCGAACCGATTCAACATCCGTTCAGTAGTTGTTGAGTTTTCACGTTCAGACAGATAGACTTACAAGGAATGGATATATTTTTTTCCATATTTAATGGTGATACCTAAATGAGTTATGGAATTAAACCTTTCTCATGAACCACTCTGTCTATTTGTGAGAACCGTTTCAACATCCGTTCAGTAGTTGTTGAGATTTTCACGTTCAGGCAGAGAGACTTACCAGGAAGGGATATATTTTTTCCATATTTAATGACGATACCACAATGAACAGCGGAAATAAAGCTTCCTCATGCACCACTCTCTCCATTGGAGAAAACCGATTCAACACCCGCTCAGTAGTTGTTGAGATTTTCACGTTCAGACAGATATACTTACAAGGAATGGATACATTTTTTTCCATATTTAATTATGGTACCTAAATGAGTTATGGAATTAAACCTTTCTCATGAACCACTCTGTCTATTGGTGAGAACCGATTCAACATCCGTTCAGTAGTTGTTGAGATTTTCACGTTCAGGCAGAGAGACTTACCAGGAAGGGATATATTTTTTCCATATTTAATGACGATACCACAATGAACAGCGGAAATAAAGCTTCCTCATGCACCACTCTCTCCATTGGAGAAAACCGATTCAACACCCGCTCAGTAGTTGTTGAGATTTTAACGTTCAGACAGATAGACTTACAAGGAATTGATATATTTTTTCCATATTTAATAATGATACCTAAATGAGTTATAGAATTAAACCTTTCTCATGAACCACTCTGTCTATTGGTGCGAACCGATTCAACATCCGTTCAGTAGTTGTTGAGATTTTCACGTTCAGACAGATAGACTTACAAGGAATGGATATATTTTTTTCCATATTTAATGGTGATACCTAAATGAGTTATGGAATTAAACCTTTCTCATGAACCACTCTGTCTATTGGTGAGAACCGATTCAACATCCGTTCAGTAGTTGTTGAGATTTTCACGTTCAGGCAGAGAGACTTACCAGGAAGGGATATATTTTTTCCATATTTAATGACGATACCACAATGAACAGCGGAAATAAAGCTTCCTCATGCACCACTCTCTCCATTGGAGAAAACCGATTCAACACCCGCTCAGTAGTTGTTGAGATTTTCACGTTCAGACAGATATACTTACAAGGAATGGATACATTTTTTTCCATATTTAATTATGGTACCTAAATGAGTTATGGAATTAAACCTTTCTCATGAACCACTCTGTCTATTGGTGAGAGCGGATTCAACATCCGTTCAGTAGTTGTTGAGATTTTCACGTTCAGGCAGAGAGACTTACCAGGAAGGGATATATTTTTTCCATATATAATGACGATACCACAATGAACAGCGGAAATAAAGCTTCCTCATGCACCACTCTCTCCATTGGAGAAAACCGATTCAACACCCGCTCAGTAGTTGTTGAGATTTTCACGTTCAGACAGATAGACTTACACGGAATTGATTTATTTTTTCCATATTTAATAATGATACCTAAATGAGTTATAGAATTAAACCTTTCTCATGAACCACTCTGTCTATTGGTGCGAACCGATTCAACATCCGTTCAGTAGTTGTTGAGATTTTCACGTTCAGACAGATAGACTTACAAGGAATGGATATATTTTTTTCCATATTTAATGGTGATACCTAAATGAGTTATGGAATTAAACCTTTCTCATGAATCACTCTGTCTAATGGTGGGAACCGATTCAACATCCGTTCAGTAGTTGTTGAGATTTTCACGTTCAGGCAGAGAGACTTACCAGGAAGGGATATATTTTTTCCATATTTAATAATGATACCTAAATGAGTTATAGAATTAAACCTTTCTCATGAACCACTCTGTCTATTGGTGCGAACCGATTCAACATCCGTTCAGTAGTTGTTGAGATTTTCACGTTTAGGCAGAGAGACTTACCAGGAAGGGATATATTTTTTCCATATATAATGACGATACCACAATGAACAGCGGAAATAAAGCTTCCTCATGCACCAGTCTCTCCATTGGAGAAAACCGATTCAACACCCGCTCAGTAGTTGTTGAGATTTTCACGTTCAGACAGATAGACTTACAAGGAATTGATATATTTTTTCCATATTTAATAATGATACCTAAATGAGTTATAGAATTAAACCTTTCTCATGAACCACTCTGTCTATTGGTGCGAACCGATTCAACATCCGTTCAGTAGTTGTTGAGATTTTCACGTTCAGACAGATAGACTTACAAGGAATGGATATATTTTTTTCCATATTTAATGGTGATACCTAAATGAGTTATGGAATTAAACCTTTCTCATGAACCACTCTGTCTATTGGTGAGAACCGATTCAACATCCGTTCAGTAGTTGTTGAGATTTTCACGTTCAGGCAGAGAGACTTACCAAGAAGGGATATATTTTTTCCATATTTAATAATGATACCTAAATGAGTTATAGAATTAAACCTTTCTCATGAACCACTCTGTCTATTGGTGCGAACCGATTCAACATCCGTTCAGTAGTTGTTGAGTTTTCACGTTCAGACAGATAGACTTACAAGGAATGGATATATTTTTTTCCATATTTAATGGTGATACCTAAATGAGTTATGGAATTAAACCTTTCTCATGAACCACTCTGTCTATTGGTGCGAACCGATTCAACATCCGTTCAGTAGTTGTTGAGATTTTCACGTTTAGGCAGAGAGACTTACCAGGAAGGGATATATTTTTTCCATATATAATGACGATACCACAATGAACAGCGGAAATAAAGCTTCCTCATGCACCAGTCTCTCCATTGGAGAAAACCGATTCAACACCCGCTCAGTAGTTGTTGAGATTTTCACGTTCAGACAGATAGACTTACAAGGAATTGATATATTTTTTCCATATTTAATAATGATACCTAAATGAGTTATAGAATTAAACCTTTCTCATGAACCACTCTGTCTATTGGTGCGAACCGATTCAACATCCGTTCAGTAGTTGTTGAGATTTTCACGTTCAGACAGATAGACTTACAAGGAATGGATATATTTTTTTCCATATTTAATGGTGATACCTAAATGAGTTATGGAATTAAACCTTTCTCATGAACCACTCTGTCTATTGGTGAGAACCGATTCAACATCCGTTCAGTAGTTGTTGAGATTTTCACGTTCAGGCAGAGAGACTTACCAAGAAGGGATATATTTTTTCCATATTTAATAATGATACCTAAATGAGTTATAGAATTAAACCTTTCTCATGAACCACTCTGTCTATTGGTGCGAACCGATTCAACATCCGTTCAGTAGTTGTTGAGTTTTCACGTTCAGACAGATAGACTTACAAGGAATGGATATATTTTTTTCCATATTTAATGGTGATACCTAAATGAGTTATGGAATTAAACCTTTCTCATGAACCACTCTGTCTATTTGTGAGAACCGTTTCAACATCCGTTCAGTAGTTGTTGAGATTTTCACGTTCAGGCAGAGAGACTTACCAGGAAGGGATATATTTTTTCCATATTTAATGACGATACCACAATGAACAGCGGAAATAAAGCTTCCTCATGCACCACTCTCTCCATTGGAGAAAACCGATTCAACACCCGCTCAGTAGTTGTTGAGATTTTCACGTTCAGACAGATATACTTACAAGGAATGGATACATTTTTTTCCATATTTAATTATGGTACCTAAATGAGTTATGGAATTAAACCTTTCTCATGAACCACTCTGTCTATTGGTGAGAACCGATTCAACATCCGTTCAGTAGTTGTTGAGATTTTCACCTTCAGGCAGAGAGACTTACCAGGAAGGGATATATTTTTTCCATATTTAATGACGATACCACAATGAACAGCGGAAATAAAGCTTCCTCATGCACCACTCTCTCCATTGGAGAAAACCGATTCAACACCCGCTCAGTAGTTGTTGAGATTTTAACGTTCAGACAGATAGACTTACAAGGAATTGATATATTTTTTCCATATTTAATAATGATACCTAAATGAGTTATAGAATTAAACCTTTCTCATGAACCACTCTGTCTATTGGTGCGAACCGATTCAACATCCGTTCAGTAGTTGTTGAGATTTTCACGTTCAGACAGATAGACTTACAAGGAATGGATATATTTTTTTCCATATTTAATGGTGATACCTAAATGAGTTATGGAATTAAACCTTTCTCATGAACCACTCTGTCTATTGGTGAGAACCGATTCAACATCCGTTCAGTAGTTGTTGAGATTTTCACGTTCAGGCAGAGAGACTTACCAGGAAGGGATATATTTTTTCCATATTTAATGACGATACCACAATGAACAGCGGAAATAAAGCTTCCTCATGCACCACTCTCTCCATTGGAGAAAACCGATTCAACACCCGCTCAGTAGTTGTTGAGATTTTCACGTTCAGACAGATATACTTACAAGGAATGGATACATTTTTTTCCATATTTAATTATGGTACCTAAATGAGTTATGGAATTAAACCTTTCTCATGAAGCACTCTGTCTATTGGTGAGAACCGATTCAACATCCGTTCAGTAGTTGTTGAGATTTTCACGTTCAGGCAGAGAGACTTACCAGGAAGGGATATATTTTTTCCATATTTAATGACGATACCACAATGAACAGCGGAAATAAAGCTTCCTCATGCACCACTCTCTCCATTGGAGAAAACCGATTCAACACCCGCTCAGTAGTTGTTGAGATTTTCACGTTCAGACAGATAGACTTACAAGGAATTGATATATTTTCTCCATATTTAATAATGATACCTAAATGAGTTATATAATTAAAACTTTCTCATGAACCACTCTGTCTATTGGTGCGAACCGATTCAACATCCGTTCAGTAGTTGTTGAGATTTTCACGTTCAGACAGATAGACTTACAAGGAATGGATATATTTTTTTCCATATTTAATGGTGATACCTAAATGAGTTATGGAATTAAACCTTTCTCATGAACCACTCTGTCTATCGGTGAGAGCCGATTCAACATCCGTTCAGTAGTTGTTGAGATTTTCACGTTCAGGCAGAGAGACTTACCAGGAAGGGATATATTTTTTCCATATTTAATGACGATACCACAATGAACAGCGGAAATAAAGCTTCCTCATGCACCACTCTCTCCATTGGAGAAAACCGATTCAACACCCGCTCAGTAGTTGTTGAGATTTTCACGTTCAGACAGATATACTTACCAGGAATGGATACATTTTTTTCCATATTTAATTATGGTACCTAAATGAGTTATGGAATTAAACCTTTCTCATGAACCACTCTGTCTATTGGTGAGAACCGATTCAACATCCGTTCAGTAGTTGTTGAGATTTTCACGTTCAGGCAGAGAGACTTACCAGGAAGGGATATATTTTTTCCATATTTAATGACGATACCACAATGAACAGCGGAAATAAAGCTTCCTCATGCACCACTCTCTCCATTGGAGAAAACCGATTCAACACCCGCTCAGTAGTTGTTGAGATTTTCACGTTCAGACAGATAGACTTACAAGGAATTGATATATTTTTTCCATATTTAATAATGATACCTAAATGAGTTATAGAATTAAACCTTTCTCATGAACCACTCTGTCTATTGGTGAGAACCGATTCAGCATCCGTTCAGTAGTTGTTGAGATTTTCACGTTCAGACAGATAGACTTACAAGGAATGGATATATTTTTTCCATATTTAATGGTGATACCTCAATGAATTATGGAATTAAACCTTTCTCATGAACCACTCTGTCTATTGGTGAGAACCGATTCCACATCCGTTCAGTAGTTGTTGAGATTTTCACGTTCAGGCAGAGAGACTTACCAGGAAGGGATATATTTTTTCCATATTCAATGACGATACCACAATGAACAGCGGAAATAAAGCTTCCTCATGCACCACTCTCTCCATTGGAGAAAACCGATTCAACACCCGCTCAGTAGTTGTTGAGATTTTCACGTTCAGACAGATATACTTACAAGGAATGGATACATTTTTTTCCATATTTAATTATGGTACCTAAATGAGTTATGGAATTAAACCTTTCTCATGAACCACTCTGTCTATTGGTGAGAACCGATTCAACATCCGTTCAGTAGTTGTTGAGATTTTCACGTTCAGGCAGAGAGACTTACCAGGAAGGGATATATTTTTTCCATATTTAATGACGATACCACAATGAACAGCGGAAATAAAGCTTCCTCATGCACCACTCTCTCCATTGGAGAAAACCGATTCAACACCCGCTCAGTAGTTGTTGAGATTTTCACGTTCAGACAGATATACTTACAAGGAATGGATACATTTTTTTCCATATTTAATTATGGTACCTAAATGAGTTATGGAATTAAACCTTTCTCATGAACCACTCTGTCTATTGGTGCGAACCGATTCAACATCCGTTCAGTAGTTGTTGAGATTTTCACGTTCAGACAGATATACTTACAAGGAATGGATACAATTTTTCCATATTTAATGGTGATACCTAAATGAGTTATGGAATTAAACCTTTCTCATGAACCACTCTGTCTATTGGTGCGAACCGATTCAACATCCGTTCAGTAGTTGTTGAGATTTTCACGTTCAGACAGATATACTTACAAGGAATGGATACATTTTTTTCCATATTTAATTATGGTACCTAAATGAGTTATGGAATTAAACCTTTCTCATGAACCACTCTGTCTATTGGTGAGAACCGATTCAACATCCGTTCAGTAGTTGTTGAGATTTTCACGTTCAGGCAGAGAGACTTACCAGGAAGGGATATATTTTTTCCATATTTAATGACGATACCACAATGAACAGCGGAAATAAAGCTTCCTCATGCACCACTCTCTCCATTGGAGAAAACCGATTCAACACCCGCTCAGTAGTTGTTGAGATTTTCACGTTCAGACAGATATACTTACAAGGAATGGATATATTTTTTTCCATATTTAATTATGGTACCTAAATGAGTTATGGAATTAAACCTTTCTCATGAACCACTCTGTCTATTGGTGAGAACCGATTCAACATCCGTTCAGTAGTTGTTGAGATTTTCACGTTCAGGCAGAGAGACTTACCAGGAAGGGATATATTTTTTCCATATTTAATGACGATACCACAATGAACAGCGGAAATAAAGCTTCCTCATGCACCACTCTCTCCATTGGAGAAAACCGATTCAACATCCGCTCAGTAGTTGTTGAGATTTTCACGTTCAGACAGATAGACTTACAAGGAATTGATATATTTTTTCCATATTTAATAATGATACCTAAATGAGTTATAGAATTAAAACTTTCTCATGAACCACTCTGTCTATTGGTGCGAACCGATTCAACATCCGTTCAGTAGTTGTTGAGATTTTCACGTTCAGACAGATAGACTTACAAGGAATGGATATATTTTTTTCCATATTTAATGGTGATACCTAAATGAGTTATGGAATTAAACCTTTCTCATGAACCACTCTGTCTATTGGTGAGAACCGATTCAACATCCGTTCAGTAGTTGTTGAGATTTTCACGTTCAGGCAGAGAGACTTACCAGGAAGGGATATATTTTTTCCATATTTAATGACGATACCACAATGAACAGCGGAAATAAAGCTTCCTCATGCACCACTCTCTCCATTGGAGAAAACCGATTCAACACCCGCTCAGTAGTTGTTGAGATTTTCACGTTCAGACAGATATACTTACAAGGAATGGATACATTTTTTTCAATATTTAATTATGGTACCTAAATGAGTTATGGAATTAAACCTTTCTCATGAACCACTCTGTCTATTGGTGCGAACCGATTCAACATCCGTTCAGTAGTTGTTGAGATTTTCACGTTCAGACAGATAGACTTACAAGGAATGGATATATTTTTTTCCATATTTAATGGTGATACCTAAATGAGTTATGGAATTAAACCTTTCTCATGAACCACTCTGTCTATTGGTGAGAACCGATTCAACATCCGTTCAGTAGTTGTTGAGATTTTCACGTTCAGACAGATATACTTACAAGGAATGGATACAATTTTTCCATATTTAATGGTGATACCTAAATGAGTTATGGAATTAAACCTTTCTCATGAACCACTCTGTCTATTGGTGCGAACCGATTCAACATCCGTTCAGTAGTTGTTGAGATTTTCACGTTCAGACAGATATACTTACAAGGAATGGATACATTTTTTTCAATATTTAATTATGGTACCTAAATGAGTTATGGAATTAAACCTTTCTCATGAACCACTCTGTCTATTGGTGCGAACCGATTCAACACCCGCTCAGTAGTTGTTGAGATTTTCACGTTCAGACAGATATACTTACAAGGAATGGATATATTTTTTTCCATATTTAATTATGGTACCTAAATGAGTTATGGAATTAAACCTTTCTCATGAACCACTCTGTCTATTGGTGAGAACCGATTCAACATCCGTTCAGTAGTTGTTGAGATTTTCACGTTCAGGCAGAGAGACTTACCAGGAAGGGATATATTTTTTCCATATTTAATGACGATACCACAATGAACAGCGGAAATAAAGCTTCCTCATGCACCACTCTCTCCATTGGAGAAAACCGATTCAACACCCGCTCAGTAGTTGTTGAGATTTTCACGTTCAGACAGATATACTTACAAGGAATGGATACATTTTTTTCAATATTTAATTATGGTACCTAAATGAGTTATGGAATTAAACCTTTCTCATGAACCACTCTGTCTATTGGTGCGAACCGATTCAACATCCGTTCAGTAGTTGTTGAGATTTTCACGTTCAGACAGATAGACTTACAAGGAATGGATATATTTTTTTCCATATTTAATGGTGATACCTAAATGAGTTATGGAATTAAACCTTTCTCATGAACCACTCTGTCTATTGGTGAGAACCGATTCAACATCCGTTCAGTAGTTGTTGAGATTTTCACGTTCAGGCAGAGAGACTTACCAGGAAGGGATATATTTTTTCCATATTTAATGACGATACCACAATGAACAGCGGAAATAAAGCTTCCTCATGCACCACTCTCTCCATTGGAGAAAATCGATTCAACACCCGCTCAATAGTTGTTGAGATTTTCACGTTCAGACAGATATACTTACAAGGAATTGATATATTTTTTCCATATTTAATAATGATACCTAAATGAGTTATAGAATTAAACCTTTCTCATGAACCACTCTGTCTATTGGTGCGAACTGATTCAACATCCGTTCAGTAGTTGTTGAGATTTTCACGTTCAGACAGATAGACTTACAAGGAATGGATATATTTTTTTCCATATTTAATGGTGATACCTAAATGAGTTATGGAATTAAACCTTTCTCATGAACCACTCTGTCTATTGGTGAGAACCGATTCAACATCCGTTCAGTAGTTGTTGAGATTTTCACGTTCAGGCAGAGAGACTTACCAGGAAGGGATATATTTTTTTCCATATTTAATGGTGATACCCAAATGAGTTATGGAATTAAACCTTTCTCATGAACCACTCTGTCTATTGGTGAGAACCGATTCAACATCCGTTCAGTAGTTGTTGAGATTTTCACGTTCAGGCAGAGAGACTTACCAGGAAGGGATATATTTTTTCCATATTTAATGACGATACCACAATGAACAGCGGAAATAAAGCTTCCTCATGCACCACTCTCTCCATTGGAGAAAACCGATTCAACACCCGCTCAGTAGTTGTTGAGATTTTCACGTTCAGACAGATATACTTACAAGGAATGGATACATTTTTTTCCATATTTAATTATGGTACCTAAATGAGTTATGGAATTAAACCTTTCTCATGAACCACTCTGTCTATTGGTGCGAACCGATTCAACATCCGTTCAGTAGTTGTTGAGATTTTCACGTTCAGACAGATAGACTTACAAGGAATGGATATATTTTTTTCCATATTTAATGGTGATACCTAAATGAGTTATGGAATTAAACCTTTCTCATGAACCACTCTGTCTATTGGTGAGAACCGATTCAACATCCGTTCAGTAGTTGTTGAGATTTTCACGTTCAGGCAGAGAGACTTACCAGGAAGGGATATATTTTTTCCATATTTAATGACGATACCACAATGAACAGCGGAAATAAAGCTTCCTCATGCACCACTCTCTCCATTGGAGAAAATCGATTCAACACCCGCTCAATAGTTGTTGAGATTTTCACGTTCAGACAGATATACTTACAAGGAATTGATATATTTTTTCCATATTTAATAATGATACCTAAATGAGTTATAGAATTAAACCTTTCTCATGAACCACTCTGTCTATTGGTGCGAACTGATTCAACATCCGTTCAGTAGTTGTTGAGATTTTCACGTTCAGACAGATAGACTTACAAGGAATGGATATATTTTTTTCCATATTTAATGGTGATACCTAAATGAGTTATGGAATTAAACCTTTCTCATGAACCACTCTGTCTATTGGTGAGAACCGATTCAACATCCGTTCAGTAGTTGTTGAGATTTTCACGTTCAGGCAGAGAGACTTACCAGGAAGGGATATATTTTTTCCATATTTAATGACGATACCACAATGAACAGCGGAAATAAAGCTTCCTCATGCACCACTCTCTCCATTGGAGAAAACCGATTCAACACCCGCTCAGTAGTTGTTGAGATTTTCACGTTCAGACAGATATACTTACAAGGAATGGATACATTTTTTTCCATATTTAATTATGGTACCTAAATGAGTTATGGAATTAAACCTTTCTCATGAATCACTCTGTCTATTGGTGAGAACCGATTCAACATCCGTTCAGTAGTTGTTGAGATTTTCACGTTCAGGCAGAGAGACTTACCAGGAAGGGATATATTTTTTCCATATTTAATGACGATACCACAATGAACAGAGGAAATAAAGCTTCCTCATGCACCACTCTCTCCATTGGAGAAAACCGATTCAACACCCGCTCAGTAGTTGTTGAGATTTTCACGTTCAGACAGATATACTTACAAGGAATGGATACATTTTTTTCCATATTTAATTATGGTACCTAAATGAGTTATGGAATTAAACCTTTCTCATGAACCACTCTGTCTATTGGTGAGAACCGATTCAACATCCGTTCAGTAGTTGTTGAGATTTTCACGTTCAGGCAGAGAGACTTACAAGGAAGGGATATATTTTTTCCATATTTAATGACGATACCACAATGAACAGCGGAAATAAAGCTTCCTCATGCACCACTCTCTCCATTGGAGAAAACCGATTCAACACCCGCTCAGTAGTTGTTGAGATTTTCACGTTCAGACAGATAGACTTACAAGGAATTGATATATTTTTTCCATATTTAATAATGATACCTAAATGAGTTATGGAATTAAACCTTTCTCATGAACCACTCTGTATATTGGTGAGAACCGATTCAACATCCGTTCAGTAGTTGTTGAGATTTTCACGTTCAGGCAGAGAGACTTACCAGGAAGGGATATATTTTTTCCATATTTAATGACGATACCACAATGAACAGCGGAAATAAAGCTTCCTCATGCACCACTCTCCCCATTGGAGAAAACCGATTCAACACCCGCTCAGTAGTTGTTGAGATTTTCACGTCCAGACAGATAGACTTACAAGGAATGGATATATTTTTTTCCATATTTAATGGTGATACCTAAATGAGTTATGGAATTAAACCTTTCTCATGAACCACTCTGTCTATTGGTGAGAACCGATTCAACATCCGTTCAGTAGTTGTTGAGATTTTCACGTTCAGGCAGAGAGACTTACCAGGAAGGGATATATTTTTTCCATATTTAATGACGATACCACAATAAACAGCGGAAATAAAGCTTCCTCATGCACCACTCTCTCCATTGAAGAAAACCGATTCAACACCCGCTCAGTAGTTGTTGAGATTTTCACGTTCAGACAGATATACTTACAAGGAATGGATACATTTTTTTCCATATTTAATTATGGTACCTAAATGAGTTATGGAATTAAACCTTTCTCATGAACCACTCTGTCTATTGGTGAGAACCGATTCAACATTCGTTCAGTAGTTGTTGAGATTTTCACGTTCAGGCAGAGAGACTTACCAGGAAGGGATATATTTTTTCCATATTTAATGACGATACCACAATGAACAGCGGAAATAAAGCTTCCTCATGCACCACTCTCTCCATTGGAGAAAACCGATTCAACACCCGCTCAGTAGTTGTTGAGATTTTCACGTTCAGACAGATAGACTTACAAGGAATTGATATATTTTTTCCATATTTAATAATGATACCTAAATGAGTTATAGAATTAAACCTTTCTCATGAACCACTCTGTCTATTGGTGCGAACCGATTCAACATCCGTTCAGTAGTTGTTGAGATTTTCACGTTCAGACAGATAGACTTACAAGGAATGGATATATTTTTTTCCATATTTAATGGTGATACCTAAATGAGTTATGGAATTAAACCTTTCTCATGAACCACTCTGTCTATTGGTGAGAACCGATTCAACATCCGTTCAGTAGTTGTTGAGATTTTCACGTTCAGGCAGAGAGACTTACCAGGAAGGGATATATTTTTTCCATATTTAATGACGATACCACAATGAACAGCGGAAATAAAGCTTCCTCATGCACCACTCTCTCCATTGGAGAAAACCGATTCAACACCCGCTCAGTAGTTGTTGAGATTTTCACGCTCAGACAGATATACTTACAAGGAATGGATACATTTTTTTCCATACTTAATTATGGTACCTAAATGAGTTATGGAATTAAACCTTTCTCATGAACCACTCTGTCTATTGGTGAGAACCGATTCAACATCCGTTCAGTAGTTGTTGAGATTTTCACGTTCAGGCAGAGAGACTTAGCAGGAGGGGATATATTTTTTCCATATTTAATGACGATACCACAATGAACAGCGGAAATAAAGCTTCCTCATGCACCACTCTCTCAATTGGAGAAAACCGATTCAACACCCGCTCAGTAGTTGTTGAGATTTTCACGTTCAGGCAGAGAGACTTACCAGGAAGGGATATATTTTTTCCGAATTTAATGACGATACCACAATGAACAGCGGAAATAAAGCTTCCTCATGCACCACTCTCTCTATTGGAGAAAACCGATTCAACACCCGCTCAGTAGTTGTTGAGATTTTCACGTTCAGACAGATAGACTTACAAGGAATTGATATATTTTTTCCATATTTAATAATGATACCTAAATGAGTTATAGAATTAAACCTTTCTCATGAACCACTCTGTCTATTGGTGCGAACCGATTCAACATCCGTTCAGTAGTTGTTGAGATTTTCACGTTCAGACAGATAGACTTACAAGGAATGGATATATTTTTTTCCATATTTAATGGTGATACCTAAATGAGTTATGGAATTAAACCTTTCTCATGAACCACTCTGTCTATTGGTGAGAACCGATTCGACATCCGTTCAGTAGTTGTTGAGATTTTCACGTTCAGGCAGAGAGACTTACCAGGAAGGGATATATTTTTTCCATATTTAATGACGATACCACAATGAACAGCGGAAATAAAGCTTCCTCATGCACCACTCTCTCCATTGGAGAAAACCGATTCAACACCCGCTCAGTAGTTGTTGAGATTTTCACGTTCAGACAGATATACTTACAAGGAATGGATACATTTTTTTCCATATTTAATTATGGTACCTAAATGAGTTATGGAATTAAACCTTTCTCATGAACCACTCTGTCTATTGGTGAGAACCGATTCAACATCCGTTCAGGAGTTGTTGAGATTTTCACGTTCAGGCAGAGAGACTTACCAGGAAGGGATATATTTTTTCCATATTTAATGACGATACCACAATGAACAGCGGAAATAAAGCTTCCTCATGCACCACTCTCTCCATTGGAGAAAACCGATTCAACACCCGCTCAGTAGTTGTTGAGATTTTCACGCTCAGACAGATATACTTACAAGGAATGGATACATTTTTTTCCATACTTAATTATGGTACCTAAATGAGTTATGGAATTAAACCTTTCTCATGAACCACTCTGTCTATTGGTGAGAACCGATTCAACATCCGTTCAGTAGTTGTTGAGATTTTCACGTTCAGGCAGAGAGACTTAGCAGGAGGGGATATATTTTTTCCATATTTAATGACGATACCACAATGAACAGCGGAAATAAAGCTTCCTCATGCACCACCCTCTCAATTGGAGAAAACCGATTCAACACCCGCTCAGTAGTTGTTGAGATTTTCACGTTCAGGCAGAGAGACTTACCAGGAAGGGATATATTTTTTCCGAATTTAATGACGATACCACAATCAACAGCGGAAATAAAGCTTCCTCATGCACCACTCTCTCCATTGGAGAAAACCGATTCAACACCCGCTCAGTAGTTGTTGAGATTTTCACGTTCAGACAGATAGACTTACAAGGAATTGATATATTTTTTCCATATTTAATAATGATACCTAAATGAGTTATAGAATTAAACCTTTCTCATGAACCACTCTGTCTATTGGTGCGAACCGATTCAACATCCGTTCAGTAGTTGTTGAGATTTTCACGTTCAGACAGATAGACTTACAAGGAATGGATATATTTTTTTCCATATTTAATGGTGATACCTAAATGAGTTATGGAATTAAACCTTTCTCATGAACCACTCTGTCTATTGGTGAGAACCGATTCGACATCCGTTCAGTAGTTGTTGAGATTTTCACGTTCAGGCAGAGAGACTTACCAGGAAGGGATATATTTTTTCCATATTTAATGACGATACCACAATGAACAGCGGAAATAAAGCTTCCTCATGCACCACTCTCTCCATTGGAGAAAACCGATTCAACACCCGCTCAGTAGTTGTTGAGATTTTCACGTTCAGACAGATATACTTACAAGGAATGGATACATTTTTTTCCATATTTAATTATGGTACCTAAATGAGTTATGGAATTAAACCTTTCTCATGAACCACTCTGTCTATTGGTGAGAACCGATTCAACATCCATTCAGTAGTTGTTGAGATTTTCACGTTCAGGCAGAGAGACTTACCAGGAAGGGATATATTTTTTCCATATTTAATGACGATACCACAATGAACAGCGGAAATAAAGCTTCCTCATGCACCACTCTCTCCATTGGAGAAAACCGATTCAACACCCGCTCAGTAGTTGTTGAGATTTTCACGTTCAGACAGATATACTTACAAGGAATGGATACATTTTTTTCCATATTTAATTATGGTACCTAAATGAGTTATGGAATTAAACCTTTCTCATGAACCACTCTGTCTATTGGTGAGAACCGATTCAACATCCGTTCAGTAGTTGTTGAGATTTTCACGTTCAGGCAGAGAGACTTACCAGGAAGGGATATATTTTTTCCATATTTAATGACGATACCACAATGAACAGCGGAAATAAAGCTTCCTCATGCACCACTCTCTCCATTGGAGAAAACCGATTCAACACCCGCTCAGTAGTTGTTGAGATTTTCACGTTCAGACAGATATACTTACAAGGAATGGATACATTTTTTTCCATATTTAATTATGGTACCTAAATGAGTTATGGAATTAAACCTTTCTCATGAACCACTCTGTCTATTGGTGAGAACCGATTCAACATCCGTTCAGTAGTTGTTGAGATTTTCACGTTCAGGCAGAGAGACTTACCAGGAAGGGATATATTTTTTCCATATTTAATGACGATACCACAATGAACAGCGGAAATAAAGCTTCCTCATGCACCACTCTCTCCATTGGAGAAAACCGATTCAACACCCGCTCAGTAGTTGTTGAGATTTTCACGTTCAGACAGATAGACTTACAAGGAATGGATATATTTTTTTCCATATTTAATGGTGATACCTAAATGAGTTATGGAATTAAACCTTTCTCATGAACCACTCTGTCTATTGGTGAGAACCGATTCAACATTCGTTCAGTAGTTGTTGAGATTTTCACGTTCAGGCAGAGAGACTTACCAGGAAGGGATATATTGTTTCCATATTTAATTTCAACATCCGTTCAGTAGTTGTTGAGATTTTCACGTTCAGGCAGAGAGACTTACCAGGAAGGGATATATTTTTTCCATATTTAATGACGATACCACAATGAACAGCGGAAATAAAGCTTCCTCATGCACCACTCTCTCCATTGGAGAAAACCGATTCCACACCCGCTCAGTAGTTGTTGAGATTTTCACGTTCAGACAGATATACTTACAAGGAATGGATACATTTTTTTCCATATTTAATTATGGTACCTAAATGAGTTATGGAATTAAACCTTTCTCATGAACCACTCTGTCTATTGGTGAGAACCGATTCAACATCCGTTCAGTAGTTGTTGAGATTTTCACGTTCAGGCAGAGAGACTTACCAGGAAGGGATATATTTTTTCCATATTTAATGACGATACCACAATGAACAGCGGAAATAAAGCTTCCTCATGCACCACTCTCTCCATTGGAGAAAACCGATTCAACACCCGCTCAGTAGTTGTTGAGATTTTCACGTTCAGACAGATATACTTACAAGGAATGGATACATTTTTTTCCATATTTAATTATGGTACCTAAATGAGTTATGGAATTAAACCTTTCTCATGAACCACTCTGTCTATTGGTGAGAACCGATTCAACATCCGTTCAGTAGTTGTTGAGATTTTCACGTTCAGGCAGAGAGACTTACCAGGAAGGGATATATTTTTTCCATATTTAATGACGATACCACAATGAACAGCGGAAATAAAGCTTCCTCATGCACCACTCTCTCCATTGGAGAAAACCGATTCAACACCCGCTCAGTAGTTGTTGAGATTTTCACGTTCAGACAGATATACTTACAAGGAATGGATACCTTTTTTTCCATATTTAATTATGGTAACTAAATGAGTTATGGAATTAAACCTTTCTCATGAACCACTCTGTCTATTGGTGAGAACCGATTCAACATCCGTTCAGTAGTTGTTGAGATTTTCACGTTCAGGCAGAGAGACTTACCAGGAAGGGATATATTTTTTCCATATTTAATGACGATACCACAATGAACAGCGGAAATAAAGCTTCCTCATGCACCACTCTCTCCATTGGAGAAAACCGATTCAACACCCGCTCAGTAGTTGTTGAGATTTTCACGTTCAGACAGATATACTTACAAGGAATGGATACATTTTTTTCCATATTTAATGGTGATACCTAAATGAGTTATGGAATTAAACCTTTCTCATGAACCACTCTGTCTATTGGTGAGAACCGATTCAACATCCGTTCAGTAGTTGTTGAGATTTTCACTTTCAGGCAGAGAGACTTACCAGGAAGGGATATATTTTTTCCATATTTAATGACGATACCACAATGAACAGCGGAAATAAAGCTTCCTCATGCACCACTCTCTCCATTGGAGAAAACCGATTCAACACCCGCTCAGTAGTTGTTGAGATTTTCACGTTCAGACAGATATACTTACAAGGAATGGATACCTTTTTTTTCCATATTTAATTATGGTACCTAAATGAGTTATGGAATTAAACCTTTCTCATGAACCACTCTGTCTATTGGTGAGAACCGATTCAACATTCGTTCAGTAGTTGTTGAGATTTTCACGTTCAGGCAGAGAGACTTACCAGGAAGGGATATATTTTTTCCATATTTAATGACGATACCACAATGAACAGCGGAAATAAAGCTTCCTCATGCACCACTCTCTCCATTGGAGAAAACCGATTCAACACCCGCTCAGTAGTTGTTGAGATTTTCACGTTCAGACAGATATACTTACAAGGAATGGATACCTTTTTTTTCCATATTTAATTATGGTACCTAAATGAGTTATGGAATTAAACCTTTCTCATGAACCACTCTGTCTATTGGTGAGAACCGATTCAACATTCGTTCAGTAGTTGTTGAGATTTTCACGTTCAGGCAGAGAGACTTACCAGGAAGGGATATATTTTTTCCATATTTAATGACGATACCACAATGAACAGCGGAAATAAAGCTTCCTCATGCACCACTCTCTCCATTGGAGAAAACCGATTCAACACCCGCTCAGTAGTTGTTGAGATTTTCACGTTCAGACAGATAGACTTACAAGGAATGGATATATTTTTTTCCATATTTAATGGTGATACCTAAATGAGTTATGGAATTAAACCTTTCTCATGAACCACTCTGTCTATTGGTGAGAACCGATTCAACATCCGTTCAGTAGTTGTTGAGATTTTCACTTTCAGGCAGAGAGACTTACCAGGAAGGGATATATTTTTTCCATATTTAATGACGATACCACAATGAACAGCGGAAATAAAGCTTCCTCATGCACCACTCTCTCCATTGGAGAAAACCGATTCAACACCCGCTCAGTAGTTGTTGAGATTTTCACGTTCAGACAGATATACTTACAAGGAATGGATACATTTTTTTCCATATTTAATTATGGTACCTAAATGAGTTATGGAATTAAACCTTTCTCATGAACCACTCTGTCTATTGGTGAGAACCGATTCAACATCCGTTCAGTAGTTGTTGAGATTTTCACGTTTAGGCAGAGAGACTTACCAGGAAGGGATATATTTTTTCCATATTTAATGACGATACCACAATGAACAGCGGAAATAAAGCTTCCTCATGCACCACTCTCTCCATTGGAGAAAACCGATTCAACACCCGCTCAGTAGTTGTTGAGATTTTCACGTTCAGACAGATATACTTACAAGGAATGGATACATTTTTTTCCATATTTAATTATGGTACCTAAATGAGTTATGGAATTAAACCTTTCTCATGAACCACTCTGTCTATTGGTGAGAACCGATTCAACATCCGTTCAGTAGTTGTTGAGATTTTCACGTTCAGGCAGAGAGACTTACCAGGAAGGGATATATTTTTTCCATATTTAATGACGATACCACAATGAAAAGTGGAAATAAAGCTTCCTCATGCACCACTCTCTCCATTGGAGAAAACCGATTCAACACCCGCTCAGTAGTTGTTGAGATTTTCACGTTCAGACAGATAGACTTACAAGGAATTGATATATTTTTTCCATATTTAATAATGATACCTAAATGAGTTATAGAATTAAACCTTTCTCATGAACCACTCTGTCTATTGGTGCGTTGTTGAGATTTTCACGTTCAGACAGATAGACTTACAAGGAATGGATATATTTTTTTTCCATATTTAATGGTGATACCTAAATGAGTTATGGAATAAAACCTTTCTCATGAACCACTCTGTCTATTGGTGAGAACCGATTCAACATCCGTTCAGTAGTTGTTGAGATTTTCACGTTCAGGCAGAGAGACTTACCAGGAAGGGATATATTTTTTTTCCATATTTAATGGTGATACCTAAATGAGTTATGGAATAAAACCTTTCTCATGAACCACTCTGTCTATTGGTGAGAACCGATTCAACATCCGTTCAGTAGTTGTTGAGATTTTCACGTTCAGGCAGAGAGACTTACCAGGAAGGGATATATTTTTTCCATATTTAATGACGATACCACAATGAACAGCGGAAATAAAGCTTCCTCATGCACCACTCTCTCCATTGGAGAAAACCGATTCAACACCCGCTCAGTAGTTGTTGAGATTTTCACGTTCAGACAGATAGACTTACAAGGAATGGATATATTTTTTTCCATATTTAATGGTGATACCTAAATGAGTTATGGAATTAAACCTTTCTCATGAACCACTCTGTCTATTGGTGAGAACCGATTCAACATCCGTTCAGTAGTTGTTGAGATTTTCACTTTCAGGCAGAGAGACTTACCAGGAAGGGATATATTTTTTCCATATTTAATGACGATACCACAATGAACAGCGGAAATAAAGCTTCCTCATGCACCACTCTCTCCATTGGAGAAAACCGATTCAACACCCGCTCAGTAGTTGTTGAGATTTTCACGTTCAGACAGATATACTTACAAGGAATGGATACATTTTTTCCCATATTTAATTATGGTACCTAAATGAGTTATGGAATTAAACCTTTCTCATGAACCACTCTGTCTATTGGTGAGAACCGATTCAACATCCGTGCAGTAGTTGTTGAGATTTTCACGTTCAGGCAGAGAGACTTACCAGGAAGGGATATATTTTTTCCATATTTAATGACGATACCACAATGAACAGCGGAAATAAAGCTTCCTCATGCACCACTCTCTCCATTGGAGAAAACCGATTCAACACCCGCTCAGTAGTTGTTGAGATTTTCACGTTCAGACAGATAGACTTACAAGGAATTGATATATTTTTTCCATATTTAATAATGATACCTAAATGAGTTATAGAATTAAACCTTTCTCATGAACCACTCTGTCTATTGGTGCGTTGTTGAGATTTTCACGTTCAGACAGATAGACTTACAAGGAATGGATATATTTTTTTTCCATATTTAATGGTGATACCTAAATGAGTTATGGAATAAAACCTTTCTCATGAACCACTCTGTCTATTGGTGAGAACCGATTCAACATCCGTTCAGTTGTTGTTGAGATTTTCACTTTCAGGCAGAGAGACTTACCAGGAAGGGATATATTTTTTCCATATTTAATGACGATACCACAATGAACAGCGGAAATAAAGCTTCCTCATGCACCACTCTCTCCATTGGAGAAAACCGATTCAACACCCGCTCAGTAGTTGTTGAGATTTTCACGTTCAGACAGATATACTTACAAGGAATGGATTCATTTTTTTCCATATTTAATTATGGTACCTAAATGAGTTATGGAATTAAACCTTTCTCATGAACCACTCTGTCTATTGGTGAGAACCGATTCAACATCCGTTCAGTAGTTGTTGAGATTTTCACTTTCAGGCAGAGAGACTTACCAGGAAGGGATATATTTTTTCCATATTTAATGACGATACCACAATGAACAGCGGAAATAAAGCTTCCTCATGCACCACTCTCTCCATTGGAGAAAACCGATTCAACACCCGCTCAGTAGTTGTTGAGATTTTCACGTTCAGACAGATATACTTACAAGGAATGGATTCATTTTTTTCCATATTTAATTATGGTACCTAAATGAGTTATGGAATTAAACCTTTCTCATGAACCACTCTGTCTATTGGTGAGAACCGATTCAACATCCGTTCAGTAGTTGTTGAGATTTTCACGTTCAGGCAGAGACACTTACCAGGAAGGGATATATTTTTTCCATATTTAATGACGATACCACAATGAACAGCGGAAATAAAGCTTCCTCATGCACCACTCTCTCCATTGGAGAAAACCGATTCAACACCCGCTCAGTAGTTGTTGAGATTTTCACGTTCAGACAGATAGACTTACAAGGAATGGATATATTTTTTTCCATATTTAATGGTGATACCTAAATGAGTTATGGAATTAAACCTTTCTCATGAACCACTCTGTCTATTGGTGAGAACCGATTCAACATCCGTTCAGTAGTTGTTGAGATTTTCACTTTCAGGCAGAGAGACTTACCAGGAAGGGATATATTTTTTCCATATTTAATGACGATACCACAATGAACAGCGGAAATAAAGCTTCCTCATGCACCACTCTCTCCATTGGAGAAAACCGATTCAACACCCGCTCAGTAGTTGTTGAGATTTTCACGTTCAGACAGATATACTTACAAGGAATGGATTCATTTTTTTCCATATTTAATTATGGTACCTAAATGAGTTATGGAATTAAACCTTTCTCATGAACCACTCTGTCTATTGGTGAGAACCGATTCAACATCCGTTCAGTAGTTGTTGAGATTTTCACGTTCAGGCAGAGAGACTTACCAGGAAGGGATATATTTTTTCCATATTTAATGACGATACCACAATGAACAGCGGAAATAAAGCTTCCTCATGCACCACTCTCTCCATTGGAGAAAACCGATTCAACACCCGCTCAGTAGTTGTTGAGATTTTCACGTTCAGACAGATATACTTACAAGGAATGGATACATTTTTTTCCATATTTAATTATGGTACCTAAATGAGTTATGGAATTAAACCTTTCTCATGAACCACTCTGTCTATTGGTGAGAACCGATTCAACATCCGTTCAGTAGTTGTTGAGATTTTCACGTTCAGGCAGAGAGACTTACCAGGAAGGGATATATTTTTTCCATATTTAATGACGATACCACAATGAACAGCGGAAATAAAGCTTCCTCATGCACCACTCTCTCCATTGGAGAAAACCGATTCAACACCCGCTCAGTAGTTGTTGAGATTTTCACGTTCAGACAGATATACTTACAAGGAATGGATACATTTTTTTCCATATTTAATTATGGTACCTAAATGAGTTATGGAATTAAACCTTTCTCATGAACCACTCTGTCTATTGGTGAGAACCGATTCAACATCCGTTCAGTAGTTGTTGAGATTTTCACGTTTAGGCAGAGAGACTTACCAGGAAGGGATATATTTTTTCCATATTTAATGACGATACCACAATGAACAGCGGAAATAAAGCTTCCTCATGCACCACTCTCTCCATTGGAGAAAACCGATTCAACACCCGCTCAGTAGTTGTTGAGATTTTCACGTTCAGACAGATATACTTACAAGGAATGGATACATTTTTTTCCATATTTAATTATGGTACCTAAATGAGTTATGGAATTAAACCTTTCTCATGAACCACTCTGTCTATTGGTGAGAACCGATTCAACATCCGTTCAGTAGTTGTTGAGATTTTCACGTTCAGGCAGAGAGACTTACCAGGAAGGGATATATTTTTTCCATATTTAATGACGATACCACAATGAACAGCGGAAATAAAGCTTCCTCATGCACCACTCTCTCCATTGGAGAAAACCGATTCAACACCCGCTCAGTAGTTGTTGAGATTTTCACGTTCAGACAGATAGACTTACAAGGAATTGATATATTTTTTCCATATTTAATAATGATACCTAAATGAGTTATAGAATTAAACCTTTCTCATGAACCACTCTGTCTATTGGTGCGTTGTTGAGATTTTCACGTTCAGACAGATAGACTTACAAGGAATGGATATATTTTTTTTCCATATTTAATGGTGATACCTAAATGAGTTATGAAATAAAACCTTTCTCATGAACCACTCTGTCTATTGGTGAGAACCGATTCAACATCCGTTCAGTAGTTGTTGAGATTTTCACTTTCAGGCAGAGAGACTTACCAGGAAGGGATATATTTTTTCCATATTTAATGACGATACCACAATGAACAGCGGAAATAAAGCTTCCTCATGCACCACTCTCTCCATTGGAGAAAACCGATTCAACACCCGCTCAGTAGTTGTTGAGATTTTCACGTTCAGACAGATATACTTACAAGGAATGGATACCTTTTTTTCCATATTTAATTATGGTACCTAAATGAGTTATGGAATTAAACCTTTCTCATGAACCACTCTGTCTATTGGTGAGAACCGATTCAACATCCGTTCAGTAGTTGTTGAGATTTTCACGTTCAGGCAGAGAGACTTACCAGGAAGGGATATATTTTTTCCATATTTAATGACGATACCACAATGAACAGCGGAAATAAAGCTTCCTCATGCACCACTCTCTCCATTGGAGAAAACCGATTCAACACCCGCTCAGTAGTTGTTGAGATTTTCACGTTCAGACAGATAGACTTACAAGGAATGGATATATTTTTTTCCATATTTAATGGTGATACCTAAATGAGTTATGGAATTAAACCTTTCTCATGAACCACTCTGTCTATTGGTGAGAACCGATTCAACATCCGTTCAGTAGTTGTTGAGATTTTCACTTTCAGGCAGAGAGACTTACCAGGAAGGGATATATTTTTTCCATATTTAATGACGATACCACAATGAACAGCGGAAATAAAGCTTCCTCATGCACCACTCTCTCCATTGGAGAAAACCGATTCAACACCCGCTCAGTAGTTGTTGAGATTTTCACGTTCAGACAGATATACTTACAAGGAATGGATTCATTTTTTTCCATATTTAATTATGGTACCTAAATGAGTTATGGAATTAAACCTTTCTCATGAACCACTCTGTCTATTGGTGAGAACCGATTCAACATCCGTTCAGTAGTTGTTGAGATTTTCACGTTCAGGCAGAGAGACTTACCAGGAAGGGATATATTTTTTCCATATTTAATGACGATACCACAATGAACAGCGGAAATAAAGCTTCCTCATGCACCACTCTCTCCATTGGAGAAAACCGATTCAACACCCGCTCAGTAGTTGTTGAGATTTTCACGTTCAGACAGATATACTTACAAGGAATGGATACATTTTTTTCCATATTTAATTATGGTACCTAAATGAGTTATGGAATTAAACCTTTCTCATGAACCACTCTGTCTATTGGTGAGAACCGATTCAACATCCGTTCAGTAGTTGTTGAGATTTTCACGTTCAGGCAGAGAGACTTACCAGGAAGGGATATATTTTTTCCATATTTAATGACGATACCACAATGAACAGCGGAAATAAAGCTTCCTCATGCACCACTCTCTCCATTGGAGAAAACCGATTCAACACCCGCTCAGTAGTTGTTGAGATTTTCACGTTCAGACAGATATACTTACAAGGAATGGATACATTTTTTTCCATATTTAATTATGGTACCTAAATGAGTTATGGAATTAAACCTTTCTCATGAACCACTCTGTCTATTGGTGAGAACCGATTCAACATCCGTTCAGTAGTTGTTGAGATTTTCACGTTCAGGCAGAGAGACTTACCAGGAAGGGATATATTTTTTCCATATTTAATGACGATACCACAATGAACAGCGGAAATAAAGCTTCCTCATGCACCACTCTCTCCATTGGAGAAAACCGATTCAACACCCGCTCAGTAGTTGTTGAGATTTTCACGTTCAGACAGATATACTTACAAGGAATGGATACCTTTTTTTCCATATTTAATTATGGTACCTAAATGAGTTATGGAATTAAACCTTTCTCATGAACCACTCTGTCTATTGGTGAGAACCGATTCAACATCCGTTCAGTAGTTGTTGAGATTTTCACGTTCAGGCAGAGAGACTTACCAGGAAGGGATATATTTTTTCCATATTTAATGACGATACCACAATGAACAGCGGAAATAAAGCTTCCTCATGCACCACTCTCTCCATTGGAGAAAACCGATTCAACACCCGCTCAGTAGTTGTTGAGATTTTCACGTTCAGACAGATATACTTACAAGGAATGGATACATTTTTTTCCATATTTAATGGTGATACCTAAATGAGTTATGGAATTAAACCTTTCTCATGAACCACTCTGTCTATTGGTGAGAACCGATTCAACATCCGTTCAGTAGTTGTTGAGATTTTCACTTTCAGGCAGAGAGACTTACCAGGAAGGGATATATTTTTTCCATATTTAATGACGATACCACAATGAACAGCGGAATTAAAGCTTCCTCATGCACCACTCTCTCCATTGGAGAAAACCGATTCAACACCCGCTCAGTAGTTGTTGAGATTTTCACGTTCAGACAGATATACTTACAAGGAATGGATACCTTTTTTTTCCATATTTAATTATGGTACCTAAATGAGTTATGGAATTAAACCTTTCTCATGAACCACTCTGTCTATTGGTGAGAACCGATTCAACATTCGTTCAGTAGTTGTTGAGATTTTCACGTTCAGGCAGAGAGACTTACCAGGAAGGGATATATTTTTTCCATATTTAATGACGATACCACAATGAACAGCGGAAATAAAGCTTCCTCATGCACCACTCTCTCCATTGGAGAAAACCGATTCAACACCCGCTCAGTAGTTGTTGAGATTTTCACGTTCAGACAGATAGACTTACAAGGAATGGATATATTTTTTTCCATATTTAATGGTGATACCTAAATGAGTTATGGAATTAAACCTTTCTCATGAACCGCTCTGTCTATTGGTGAGAACCGATTCAACATCCGTTCAGTAGTTGTTGAGATTTTCACTTTCAGGCAGAGAGACTTACCAGGAAGGGATATATTTTTTCCATATTTAATGACGATACCACAATGAACAGCGGAAATAAAGCTTCCTCATGCACCACTCTCTCCATTGGAGAAAACCGATTCAACACCCGCTCAGTAGTTGTTGAGATTTTCACGTTCAGACAGATATACTTACAAGGAATGGATACATTTTTTTCCATATTTAATTATGGTACCTAAATGAGTTATGGAATTAAACCTTTCTCATGAACCACTCTGTCTATTGGTGAGAACCGATTCAACATCCGTTCAGTAGTTGTTGAGATTTTCACGTTCAGGCAGAGAGACTTACCAGGAAGGGATATATTTTTTCCATATTTAATGACGATACCACAATGAACAGCGGAAATAAAGCTTCCTCATGCACCACTCTCTCCATTGGAGAAAACCGATTCAACACCCGCTCAGTAGTTGTTGAGATTTTCACGTTCAGACAGATAGACTTACAAGGAATTGATATATTTTTTCCATATTTAATAATGATACCTAAATGAGTTATAGAATTAAACCTTTCTCATGAACCACTCTGTCTATTGGTGCGTTGTTGAGATTTTCACGTTCAGACAGATAGACTTACAAGGAATGGATATATTTTTTTTTCATATTTAATGGTGATACCTAAATGAGTTATGGAATAAAACCTTTCTCATGAACCACTCTGTCTATTGGTGAGAACCGATTCAACATCCGTTCAGTAGTTGTTGAGATTTTCACGTTCAGGCAGAGAGACTTACCAGGAAGGGATATATTTTTTCCATATTTAATGACGATACCACAATGAACAGCGGAAATAAAGCTTCCTCATGCACCACTCTCTCCATTGGAGAAAACCGATTCAACACCCGCTCAGTAGTTGTTGAGATTTTCACGTTCAGACAGATAGACTTACAAGGAATGGATATATTTTTTTCCATATTTAATGGTGATACCTAAATGAGTT
Organism: Eristalis pertinax; assembly: GCA_907269125.1. NCBI lineage: Eukaryota > Metazoa > Arthropoda > Insecta > Diptera > Syrphidae > Eristalis > Eristalis pertinax. The sequence goes on from CAJSMF010000062.1 coordinate 775,722, forward strand.
ATGGAATTAAACCTTTCTCATGAACCACTCTGTCTATTGGTGAGAACCGATTCAACATCCGTTCAGTAGTTGTTGAGATTTTCACTTTCAGGCAGAGAGACTTACCAGGAAGGGATATATTTTTTCCATATTTAATGACGATACCACAATGAACAGCGGAAATAAAGCTTCCTCATGCACCACTCTCTCCATTGGAGAAAACCGATTCAACACCCGCTCAGTAGTTGTTGAGATTTTCACGTTCAGACAGATATACTTACAAGGAATGGATACATTTTTTTCCATATTTAATTATGGTACCTAAATGAGTTATGGAATTAAACCTTTCTCATGAACCACTCTGTCTATTGGTGAGAACCGATTCAACATCCGTGCAGTAGTTGTTGAGATTTTCACGTTCAGGCAGAGAGACTTACCAGGAAGGGATATATTTTTTCCATATTTAATGACGATACCACAATGAACAGCGGAAATAAAGCTTCCTCATGCACCACTCTCTCCATTGGAGAAAACCGATTCAACACCCGCTCAGTAGTTGTTGAGATTTTCACGTTCAGACAGATAGACTTACAAGGAATTGATATATTTTTTCCATATTTAATAATGATACCTAAATGAGTTATAGAATTAAACCTTTCTTATGAACCACTCTGTCTATTGGTGCGTTGTTGAGATTTTCACGTTCAGACAGATAGACTTACAAGGAATGGATATATTTTTTTTCCATATTTAATGGTGATACCTAAATGAGTTATGGAATAAAACCTTTCTCATGAACCACTCTGTCTATTGGTGAGAACCGATTCAACATCCGTTCAGTAGTTGTTGAGATTTTCACTTTCAGGCAGAGAGACTTACCAGGAAGGGATATATTTTTTCCATATTTAATTACGATACCACAATGAACAGCGGAAATAAAGCTTCCTCATGCACCACTCTCTCCATTGGAGAAAACCGATTCAACACCCGCTCAGTAGTTGTTGAGATTTTCACGTTCAGACAGATATACTTACAAGGAATGGATTCATTTTTTTCCATATTTAATTATGGTACCTAAATGAGTTATGGAATTAAACCTTTCTCATGAACCACTCTGTCTATTGGTGAGAACCGATTCAACATCCGTTCAGTAGTTGTTGAGATTTTCACTTTCAGGCAGAGAGACTTACCAGGAAGGGATATATTTTTTCCATATTTAATGACGATACCACAATGAACAGCGGAAATAAAGCTTCCTCATGCACCACTCTCTCCATTGGAGAAAACCGATTCAACACCCGCTCAGTAGTTGTTGAGATTTTCACGTTCAGACAGATAGACTTACAAGGAATGGATATATTTTTTTCCATATTTAATGGTGATACCTAAATGAGTTATGGAATTAAACCTTTCTCATGAACCGCTCTGTCTATTGGTGAGAACCGATTCAACATCCGTTCAGTAGTTGTTGAGATTTTCACTTTCAGGCAGAGAGACTTACCAGGAAGGGATATATTTTTTCCATATTTAATGACGATACCACAATGAACAGCGGAAATAAAGCTTCCTCATGCACCACTCTCTCCATTGGAGAAAACCGATTCAACACCCGCTCAGTAGTTGTTGAGATTTTCACGTTCAGACAGATATACTTACAAGGAATGGATACATTTTTTTCCATATTTAATTATGGTACCTAAATGAGTTATGGAATTAAACCTTTCTCATGAACCACTCTGTCTATTGGTGAGAACCGATTCAACATCCGTTCAGTAGTTGTTGAGATTTTCACTTTCAGGCAGAGAGACTTACCAGGAAGGGATATATTTTTTCCATATTTAATGACGATACCACAATGAACAGCGGAAATAAAGCTTCCTCATGCACCACTCTCTCCATTGGAGAAAACCGATTCAACACCCGCTCAGTAGTTGTTGAGATTTTCACGTTCAGACAGATAGACTTACAAGGAATGGATATATTTTTTTTCCATATTTAATGGTGATACCTAAATGAGTTATGGAATAAAACCTTTCTCATGAACCACTCTGTCTATTGGTGAGAACCGATTCAACATCCGTTCAGTAGTTGTTGAGATTTTCACGTTCAGGCAGAGAGACTTACCAGGAAGGGATATTTTTTTTCCATATTTAATGACGATACCACAATGAACAGCGGAAATAAAGCTTCCTCATGCACCACTCTCTCCATTGGAGAAAACCGATTCAACACCCGCTCAGTAGTTGTTGAGATTTTCACGTTCAGACAGATAGACTTACAAGGAATTGATATATTTTTTCCATATTTAATAATGATACCTAAATGAGTTATAGAATTAAACCTTTCTTATGAACCACTCTGTCTATTGGTGCGTTGTTGAGATTTTCACGTTCAGACAGATAGACTTACAAGGAATGGATATATTTTTTTTCCATATTTAATGGTGATACCTAAATGAGTTATGGAATAAAACCTTTCTCATGAACCACTCTGTCTATTGGTGAGAACCGATTCAACATCCGTTCAGTAGTTGTTGAGATTTTCACTTTCAGGCAGAGAGACTTACCAGGAAGGGATATATTTTTTCCATATTTAATGACGATACCACAATGAACAGCGGAAATAAAGCTTCCTCATGCACCACTCTCTCCATTGGAGAAAACCGATTCAACACCCGCTCAGTAGTTGTTGAGATTTTCACGTTCAGACAGATATACTTACAAGGAATGGATTCATTTTTTTCCATATTTAATTATGGTACCTAAATGAGTTATGGAATTAAACCTTTCTCATGAACCACTCTGTCTATTGGTGAGAACCGATTCAACATCCGTTCAGTAGTTGTTGAGATTTTCACTTTCAGGCAGAGAGACTTACCAGGAAGGGATATATTTTTTCCATATTTAATGACGATACCACAATGAACAGCGGAAATAAAGCTTCCTCATGCACCACTCTCTCCATTGGAGAAAACCGATTCAACACCCGCTCAGTAGTTGTTGAGATTTTCACGTTCAGACAGATAGACTTACAAGGAATGGATATATTTTTTTCCATATTTAATGGTGATACCTAAATGAGTTATGGAATTAAACCTTTCTCATGAACCGCTCTGTCTATTGGTGAGAACCGATTCAACATCCGTTCAGTAGTTGTTGAGATTTTCACTTTCAGGCAGAGAGACTTACCAGGAAGGGATATATTTTTTCCATATTTAATGACGATACCACAATGAACAGCGGAAATAAAGCTTCCTCATGCACCACTCTCTCCATTGGAGAAAACCGATTCAACACACGCTCAGTAGTTGTTGAGATTTTCACGTTCAGACAGATATACTTACAAGGAATGGATACATTTTTTTCCATATTTAATTATGGTACCTAAATGAGTTATGGAATTAAACCTTTCTCATGAACCACTCTGTCTATTGGTGAGAACCGATTCAACATCCGTTCAGTAGTTGTTGAGATTTTCACTTTCAGGCAGAGAGACTTACCAGGAAGGGATATATTTTTTCCATATTTAATGACGATACCACAATGAACAGCGGAAATAAAGCTTCCTCATGCACCACTCTCTCCATTGGAGAAAACCGATTCAACACCCGCTCAGTAGTTGTTGAGATTTTCACGTTCAGACAGATAGACTTACAAGGAATGGATATATTTTTTTTCCATATTTAATGGTGATACCTAAATGAGTTATGGAATAAAACCTTTCTCATGAACCACTCTGTCTATTGGTGAGAACCGATTCAACATCCGTTCAGTAGTTGTTGAGATTTTCACTTTCAGGCAGAGAGACTTACCAGGAAGGGATATATTTTTTCCATATTTAATGACGATACCACAATGAACAGCGGAAATAAAGCTTCCTCATGCACCACTCTCTCCATTGGAGAAAACCGATTCAACACCCGCTCAGTAGTTGTTGAGATTTTCACGTTCAGACAGATATACTTACAAGGAATGGATTCATTTTTTTCCATATTTAATTATGGTACCTAAATGAGTTATGGAATTAAACCTTTCTCATGAACCACTCTGTCTATTGGTGAGAACCGATTCAACATCCGTTCAGTAGTTGTTGAGATTTTCACTTTCAAGCAGAGAGACTTACCAGGAAGGGATATATTTTTTCCATATTTAATGACGATACCACAATGAACAGCGGAAATAACGCTTCCTCATGCACCACTCTCTCCATTGGAGAAAACCGATTCAACACCCGCTCAGTAGTTGTTGAGATTTTCACGTTCAGACAGATAGACTTACAAGGAATGGATATATTTTTTTCCATATTTAATGGTGATACCTAAATGAGTTATGGAATTAAACCTTTCTCATGAACCGCTCTGTCTATTGGTGAGAACCGATTCAACATCCGTTCAGTAGTTGTTGAGATTTTCACTTTCAGGCAGAGAGACTTACCAGGAAGGGATATATTTTTTCCATATTTAATGACGATACCACAATGAACAGCGGAAATAAAGCTTCCTCATGCACCACTCTCTCCATTGGAGAAAACCGATTCAACACCCGCTCAGTAGTTGTTGAGATTTTCACGTTCAGACAGATATACTTACAAGGAATGGATACATTTTTTTCCATATTTAATTATGGTACCTAAATGAGTTATGGAATTAAACCTTTCTCATGAACCACTCTGTCTATTGGTGAGAACCGGTTCAACATCCGTTCAGTAGTTGTTGAGATTTTCACGTTCAGGCAGAGAGACTTACCAGGAAGGGATATATTTTTTCCATATTTAATGACGATACCACAATGAACAGCGGAAATAAAGCTTCCTCATGCACCACTCTCTCCATTGGAGAAAACCGATTCAACACCCGCTCAGTAGTTGTTGAGATTTTCACGTTCAGACAGATAGACTTACAAGGAATGGATATATTTTTTTCCATATTTAATGGTGATACCTAAATGAGTTATGGAATTAAACCTTTCTCATGAACCACTCTGTCTATTGGTGAGAACCGATTCAACATCCGTTCAGTAGTTGTTGAGATTTTCACTTTCAGGCAGAGAGACTTACCAGGAAGGGATATATTTTTTCCATATTTAATGACGATACCACAATGAACAGCGGAAATAAAGCTTCCTCATGCACCACTCTCTCCATTGGAGAAAACCGATTCAACACCCGCTCAGTAGTTGTTGAGATTTTCACGTTCAGACAGATATACTTACAAGGAATGGATACATTTTTTTCCATATTTAATTATGGTACCTAAATGAGTTATGGAATTAAACCTTTCTCATGAACCACTCTGTCTATTGGTGAGAACCGATTCAACATCCGTGCAGTAGTTGTTGAGATTTTCACGTTCAGGCAGAGAGACTTACCAGGAAGGGATATATTTTTTCCATATTTAATGACGATACCACAATGAACAGCGGAAATAAAGCTTCCTCATGCACCACTCTCTCCATTGGAGAAAACCGATTCAACACCCGCTCAGTAGTTGTTGAGATTTTCACGTTCAGACAGATAGACTTACAAGGAATTGATATATTTTTTCCATATTTAATAATGATACCTAAATGAGTTATAGAATTAAACCTTTCTTATGAACCACTCTGTCTATTGGTGCGTTGTTGAGATTTTCACGTTCAGACAGATAGACTTACAAGGAATGGATATATTTTTTTTCCATATTTAATGGTGATACCTAAATGAGTTATGGAATAAAACCTTTCTCATGAACCACTCTGTCTATTGGTGAGAACCGATTCAACATCCGTTCAGTAGTTGTTGAGATTTTCACTTTCAGGCAGAGAGACTTACCAGGAAGGGATATATTTTTTCCATATTTAATGACGATACCACAATGAACAGCGGAAATAAAGCTTCCTCATGCACCACTCTCTCCATTGGAGAAAACCGATTCAACACCCGCTCAGTAGTTGTTGAGATTTTCACGTTCAGACAGATATACTTACAAGGAATGGATTCATTTTTTTCCATATTTAATTATGGTACCTAAATGAGTTATGGAATTAAACCTTTCTCATGAACCACTCTGTCTATTGGTGAGAACCGATTCAACATCCGTTCAGTAGTTGTTGAGATTTTCACTTTCAGGCAGAGAGACTTACCAGGAAGGGATATATTTTTTCCATATTTAATGACGATACCACAATGAACAGCGGAAATAAAGCTTCCTCATGCACCACTCTCTCCATTGGAGAAAACCGATTCAACACCCGCTCAGTAGTTGTTGAGATTTTCACGTTCAGACAGATATACTTACAAGGAATGGATTCATTTTTTTCCATATTTAATTATGGTACCTAAATGAGTTATGGAATTAAACCTTTCTCATGAACCACTCTGTCTATTGGTGAGAACCGATTCAACATCCGTTCAGTAGTTGTTGAGATTTTCACGTTTAGGCAGAGAGACTTACCAGGAAGGGATATATTTTTTCCATATTTAATGACGATACCACAATGAACAGCGGAAATAAAGCTTCCTCATGCACCACTCTCTCCATTGGAGAAAACCGATTCAACACCCGCTCAGTAGTTGTTGAGATTTTCACGTTCAGACAGATATACTTACAAGGAATGGATACATTTTTTTCCATATTTAATTATGGTACCTAAATGAGTTATGGAATTAAACCTTTCTCATGAACCACTCTGTCTATTGGTGAGAACCGATTCAACATCCATTCAGTAGTTGTTGAGATTTTCACGTTCAGGCAGAGAGACTTACCAGGAAGGGATATATTTTGTCCATATTTAATGACGATACCACAATGAACAGCGGAAATAAAGCTTCCTCATGCACCACTCTCTCCATTGGAGAAAACCGATTCAACACCCGCTCAGTAGTTGTTGAGATTTTCACGTTCAGACAGATAGACTTACAAGGAATGGATATATTTTTTTCCATATTTTTATGGTGATACCTAAATGAGTTATGGAATTAAACCTTTCTCATGAACCACTCTGTCTATTGGTGAGAACCGATTCAACATCCGTTCAGTAGTTGTTGAGATTTTCACGTTCAGGCGGAGAGACTTACCAGGAAGGGATATATTTTTTCCATATTTAATGACGATACCACAATGAACAGCGGAAATAAAGCTTCCTCATGCACCACTCTCTCCATTGGAGAAAACCGATTCAACACCCGCTCAGTAGTTGTTGAGATTTTCACGTTCAGACAGATATACTTACAAGGAATGGATACATTTTTTTCCATATTTAATTATGGTACCTAAATGAGTTATGGAATTAAACCTTTCTCATGAACCACTCTGTCTATTGGTGAGAACCGATTCAACATCCGTTCAGTAGTTGTTGAGATTTTCACGTTCAGGCAGAGAGACTTACCAGGAAGGGATATATTTTTTCCATATTTAATGACGATACCACAATGAACAGCGGAAATAAAGCTTCCTCATGCACCACTCTCTCCATTGGAGAAAACCGATTCAACACCCGCTCAATAGTTGTTGAGATTTTCACGTTCAGACAGATATACTTACAAGGAATGGATACATTTTTTTCCATATTTAATTATGGTACCTAAATGAGTTATGGAATTAAACCTTTCTCATGAACCACTCTGTCTATTGGTGAGAACCGATTCAACATCCGTTCAGTAGTTGTTGAGATTTTCACGTTCAGGCAGAGAGACTTACCAGGAAGGGATATATTTTTTCCATATTTAATGACGATACCACAATGAACAGCGGAAATAAAGCTTCCTCATGCACCACTCTCTCCATTGGAGAAAACCGATTCAACACCCGCTCAGTAGTTGTTGAGATTTTCACGTTCAGACAGATAGACTTACAAGGAATTGATATATTTTTTCCATATTTAATAATGATACCTAAATGAGTTATAGAATTAAACCTTTCTCATGAACCACTCTGTCTATTGGTGCTAACCGATTCAACATCCGTTCAGTAGCTGTTGAGATTTTCACGTTCAGACAGATAGACTTACAAGGAATGGATATATTTAATGGTGATACCTAAATGAGTTATTGAATTAAACCTTTCTCATGAACCACTCTGTCTATTGGTGAGAACCGATTCAACATCCGTTCAGTAGTTGTTGAGATTTTCACGTTCAGGCAGAGAGACTTACCAGGAAGGGATATATTTTTTCCATATTTAATGACGATACCACAATGAACAGCGGAAATAAAGCTTCCTCATGCACCACTCCCTCCATTGGAGAAAACCGATTCAACACCCGCTCAGTAGTTGTTGAGATTTTCACGTTCAGACAGATATACTTACAAGGAATGGATACATTTTTTTCCATATTTAATTATGGTACCTAAATGAGTTATGGAATTAAACCTTTCTCATGAACCACTCTAGCTATTGGTGAGAACCGATTCAACATCCGTTCAGTAGTTGTTGAGATTTTCACGTTCAGGCAGAGAGACTTACCAGGAAGGGATATATTTTTTCCATATTTAATGACGATACCACAATGAACAGCGGAAATAAAGCTTCCTCATGCACCACTCTCTCCATTGGAGAAAACCGATTCAACACCCGCTCAGTAGTTGTTGAGATTTTCACGTTCAGACAGATAGACTTACAAGGAATTGATATATTTTTTCCATATTTAATAATGATACCTAAATGAGTTATAGAATTAAACCTTTCTCATGAACCACTCTGTCTATTGGTGCGAACCGATTCAACATCCGTTCAGTAGTTGTTGAGATTTTCACGTTCAGACAGATAGACTTACAAGGAATGGATATATTTTTTTCCATATTTAATGGTGATACCTAAATGAGTTATGGAATTAAACCTTTCTCATGAACCACTCTGTCTATTGGTGAGAACCGATTCAACATCCGTTCAGTAGTTGTTGAGATTTTCACGTTCAGGCAGAGAGACTTACCAGGAAGGGATATATTTTTTCCATATTTAATGACGATACCACAATGAACAGCGGAAATAAAGCTTCCTCATGCACCACTCTCTCCATTGGAGAAAACCGATTCAACACCCGCTCAGTAGTTGTTGAGATTTTCACGTTCAGACAGATATACTTACAAGGAATGGATATATTTTTTTCCATATTTAATGGTGATACCTAAATGAGTTATGGAATTAAACCTTTCTCATGAACCACTCTGTCTATTGGTGAGAACCGATTCAACATCCGTTCAGTAGTTGTTGAGATTTTCACGTTCAGGCAGAGAGACTTACCAGGAAGGGATATATTTTTTCCATATTTAATGACGATACCACAATGAACAGCGGAAATAAAGCTTCCTCATGCACCACTCTCTCCATTGGAGAAAACCGATTCAACACCCGCTCAGTAGTTGTTGAGATTTTCACGTTCAGACAGATAGACTTACAAGGAATGGATATATTTTTTTCCATATTTAATGGTGATACCTAAATGAGTTATGGAATTAAACCTTTCTCATGAACCACTCTGTCTATTGGTGAGAACCGATTCAACATCCGTTCAGTAGTTGTTGAGATTTTCACGTTCAGGCAGAGAGACTTACCAGGAAGGGATATATTTTTTCCATATTTAATGACGATACCACAATGAACAGCGGAAATAAAGCTTCCTCATGCACCACTCTCTCCATTGGAGAAAACCGATTCAACACCCGCTCAGTAGTTGTTGAGATTTTCACGTTCAGACAGATATACTTACAAGGAATGGATACATTTTTTTCCATATTTAATTATGGTACCTAAATGAGTTATGGAATTAAACCTTTCTCATGAACCACTCTGTCTATTGGTGAGAACCGATTCAACATCCGTTCAGTAGTTGTTGAGATTTTCACGTTCAGGCAGAGAGACTTACCAGGAAGGGATATATTTTTTCCATATTTAATGACGATACCACAATGAACAGCGGAAATAAAGCTTCCTCATGCACCACTCTCTCCATTGGAGAAAACCGATTCAACACCCGCTCAGTAGTTGTTGAGATTTTCACGTTCAGACAGATATACTTACAAGGAATGGATACATTTTTTTCCATATTTAATTATGGTACCTAAATGAGTTATGGAGTTAAACCTTTCTCATGAACCACTCTGTCTATTGGTGAGAACCGATTCAACATCCATTCAGTAGTTGTTGAGATTTTCACGTTCAGGCAGAGAGACTTACCAGGAAGGGATATATTTTTTCCATATTTAATGACGATACCACAATGAACAGCGAAAATAAAGCTTCCTCATGCACCACTCTCTCCATTGGAGAAAACCGATTCAACACCCGCTCAGTAGTTGTTGAGATTTTCACGTTCAGACAGATATACTTACAAGGAATGGATACATTTTTTTCCATATTTAATTATGGTACCTAAATGAGTTATGGAATTAAACCTTTCTCATGAACCACTCTGTCTATTGGTGAGAACCGATTCAACATCCGTTCAGTAGTTGTTGAGATTTTCACGTTCAGGCAGAGAGACTTACCAGGAAGGGATATATTTTTTCCATATTTAATGACGATACCACAATGAACAGCGGAAATAAAGCTTCCTCATGCACCACTCTCTCCATTGGAGAAAACCGATTCAACACCCGCTCAGTAGTTGTTGAGATTTTCACGTTCAGACAGATAGACTTACAAGGAATTGATATTTTTTTTCCATATTTAATGGTGATACCTAAATGAGTTATGGAATTAAACCTTTCTCATGAACCACTCTGTCTATTGGTGAGAACCGATTCAACATCCGTTCAGTAGTTGTTGAGATTTTCACGTTCAGGCAGAGAGACTTACCAGGAAGGGATATATTTTTTCCATATTTAATGACGATACCACAATGAACAGCGGAAATAAAGCTTCCTCATGCACCACTCTCTCCATTGGAGAAAACCGATTCAACACCCGCTCAGTAGTTGTTGAGATTTTCACGTTCAGACAGATATACTTACAAGGAATGTATACATTTTTTTCCATATTTAATTATGGTACCTAAATGAGTTATGGAATTAAACCTTTCTCATGAACCACTCTGTCTATTGGTGACAACCGATTCAACATCCGCTCAGTAGTTGTTGAGATTTTCACGTTCAGGCAGAGAGACTTACCAGGAAGGGATATATTTTTTCCATATTTAATGACGATACCACAATGAACAGCGGAAATTAAGCTTCCTCATGCACCACTCTCTCCATTGGAGAAAACCGATTCAACCCCCGCTCAGTAGTTGTTGAGATTTTCACGTTCAGACAGATATACTTACAAGGAATGGATACATTTTTTGCCATATTTAATTATGGTACAACATGAGTTATGGAATTAAACCTTTCTCATGAACCACTCTGTCTATTGGTGAGAACCGATTCAACATCCGTTCAGTAGTTGTTGAGATTTTCACGTTCAGGCAGAGAGACTTACCAGGAAGGGATATATTTTTTCCATATTTAATGACGATACCACAATGAACAGCGGAAATAAAGCTTCCTCATGCACCACTCTCTCCATTGGAGAAAACCGATTCAACACCCGCTCAGTAGTTGTTGAGATTTTCACGTTCAGACAGATATACTTACAAGGAATGGATACATTTTTTTCCATATTTAATTATGGTACCTAAATGAGTTATGGAATTAAACCTTTCTCATGAACCACTCTGTCTATTGGTGCGAACCGATTCAACATCCGTTCAGTAGTTGTTGAGATTTTCACGTTCAGACAGATAGACTTACAAGGAATGGATATATTTTTTTCCATATTTAATGGTGATACCTAAATGAGTTATGGAATTAAACCTTTCTCATGAACCACTCTGTCTATTGGTGAGAACCGATTCAACATCCGTTCAGTAGTTGTTGAGATTTTCACGTTCAGGCAGAGAGACTTACCAGGAAGGGATATATTTTTTCCATATTTAATGACGATACCACAATGAACAGCGGAAATAAAGCTTCCTCATGCACCACTCTCTCCATTGGAGAAAACCGATTCAACACCCGCTCAGTAGTTGTTGAGATTTTCACGTTCAGACAGATATACTTACAAGGAATGGATATATTTTTTTCCATATTTAATGGTGATACCTAAATGAGTTATGGAATTAAACCTTTCTCATGAACCACTCTGTCTATTGGTGAGAACCGATTCAACATCCGTTCAGTAGTTGTTGAGATTTTCACGTTCAGGCAGAGAGACTTACCAGGAAGGGATATATTTTTTCCATATTTAATGACGATACCACAATGAACAGCGGAAATAAAGCTTCCTCATGCACCACTCTCTCCATTGGAGAAAACCGATTCAACACCCGCTCAGTAGTTGTTGAGATTTTCACGTTCAGACAGATAGACTTACAAGGAATGGATATATTTTTTTCCATATTTAATGGTGATACCTAAATGAGTTATGGAATTAAACCTTTCTCATGAACCACTCTGTCTATTGGTGAGAACCGATTCAACATCCGTTCAGTAGTTGTTGAGATTTTCACGTTCAGGCAGAGAGACTTACCAGGAAGGGATATATTTTTTCCATATTTAATGACGATACCACAATGAACAGCGGAAATAAAGCTTCCTCATGCACCACTCTCTCCATTGGAGAAAACCGATTCAACACCCGCTCAGTAGTTGTTGAGATTTTCACGTTCAGACAGATATACTTACAAGGAATGGATACATTTTTTTCCATATTTAATTATGGTACCTAAATGAGTTATGGAATTAAACCTTTCTCATGAACCACTCTGTCTATTGGTGAGAACCGATTCAACATCCGTTCAGTAGTTGTTGAGATTTTCACGTTCAGGCAGAGAGACTTACCAGGAGGGGATATATTTTTTCCATATTTAATGACGATACCACAATGAACAGCGGAAATAAAGCTTCCTCATGCACCACTCTCTCCATTGGAGAAAACCGATTCAACACCCGCTCAGTAGTTGTTGAGATTTTCACGTTCAGACAGATATACTTACAAGGAATGGATACATTTTTTTCCATATTTAATTATGGTACCTAAATGAGTTATGGAGTTAAACCTTTCTCATGAACCACTCGGTCTATTGGTGAGAACCGATTCAACATCCATTCAGTAGTTGTTGAGATTTTCACGTTCAGGCAGAGAGACTTACCAGGAAGGGATATATTTTTTCCATATTTAATGACGATACCACAATGAACAGCGAAAATAAAGCTTCCTCATGCACCACTCTCTCCATTGGAGAAAACCGATTCAACACCCGCTCAGTAGTTGTTGAGATTTTCACGTTCAGACAGATATACTTACAAGGAATGGATACATTTTTTTCCATATTTAATTATGGTACCTAAATGAGTTATGGAATTAAACCTTTCTCATGAACCACTCTGTCTATTGGTGAGAACCGATTCAACATCCGTTCAGTAGTTGTTGAGATTTTCACGTTCAGGCAGAGAGACTTACCAGGAAGGGATATATTTTTTCCATATTTAATGACGATACCACAATGAACAGCGGAAATAAAGCTTCCTCATGCACCACTCTCTCCATTGGAGAAAACCGATTCAACACCCGCTCAGCAGTTGTTGAGATTTTCACGTTCAGACAGATAGACTTACAAGGAATTGATATTTTTTTTCCATATTTAATGGTGATACCTAAATGAGTTATGGAATTAAACCTTTCTCATGAACCACTCTGTCTATTGGTGAGAACCGATTCAACATCCGTTCAGTAGTTGTTGAGATTTTCACGTTCAGGCAGAGAGACTTACCAGGAAGGGATATATTTTTTCCATATTTAATGACGATACCACAATGAACAGCGGAAATAAAGCTTCCTCATGCACCACTCTCTCCATTGGAGAAAACCGATTCAACACCCGCTCAGTAGTTGTTGAGATTTTCACGTTCAGACAGATATACTTACAAGGAATGGATACATTTTTTTCCATATTTAATTATGGTACCTAAATGAGTTATGGAATTAAACCTTTCTCATGAACCACTCTGTCTATTGGTGACAACCGATTCAACATCCGCTCAGTAGTTGTTGAGATTTTCACGTTCAGGCAGAGAGACTTACCAGGAAGGGATATATTTTTTCCATATTTAATGACGATACCACAATGAACAGCGGAAATTAAGCTTCCTCATGCACCACTCTCTCCATTGGAGAAAACCGATTCAACCCCCGCTCAGTAGTTGTTGAGATTTTCACGTTCAGACAGATATACTTACAAGGAATGGATACATTTTTTGCCATATTTAATTATGGTACAACATGAGTTATGGAATTAAACCTTTCTCATGAACCACTCTGTCTATTGGTGAGAACCGATTCAACATCCGTTCAGTAGTTGTTGAGATTTTCACGTTCAGGCAGAGAGACTTACCAGGAAGGGATATATTTTTTCCATATTTAATGACGATACCACAATGAACAGCGGAAATAAAGCTTCCTCATGCACCACTCTCTCCATTGGAGATAACCGATTCAACACCCGCTCAGTAGTTGTTGAGATTTTCACGTTCAGACAGATATACTTACAAGGAATGGATACATTTTTTTCCATATTTAATTATGGTACCTAAATGAGTTATGGAATTAAACCTTTCTCATGAACCACTCTGTCTATTGGTGAGAACCGATTCAACATCCGTTCAGTAGTTGTTGAGATTTTCACGTTCAGGCAGAGAGACTTACCAGGAAGGGATATATTTTTTCCATATTTAATGACGATACCACAATGAACAGCGGAAATAAAGCTTCCTCATGCACCACTCTCTCCATTGGAGAAAACCGATTCAACACCCGCTCAGTAGTTGTAGAGATTTTCACGTTCAGACAGATATACTTACAAGGAATGGATACATTTTTTTCCATATTTAATTATGGTACCTAAATGAGTTATGGAATTAAACCTTTCTCATGAACCACTCTGTCTATTGGTGAGAACCGATTCAACATCCGTTCAGTAGTTGTTGAGATTTTCACGTTCAGGCAGAGAGACTTACCAGGAAGGGATATATTTTTTCCATATTTAATGACGATACCACAATGAACAGCGGAAATATAGCTTCCTCATGCACCACTCTCTCCATTGGAGAAAACCGATTCAACACCCGCTCAGTAGTTGTTGAGATTTTCACGTTCAGACAGATATACTTACAAGGAATGGATACATTTTTTTCCATATTTAATTATGGTACCTAAATGAGTTATGGAATTAAACCTTTCTCATGAACCACTCTGTCTATTGGTGAGAACCGATTCAACATCCGTTCAGTAGTTGTTGAGATTTTCACGTTCAGGCAGAGAGACTTACCAGGAAGGGATATATTTTTTCCATATTTAATGACGATACCACAATGAACAGCGGAAATAAAGCTTCCTCATGCACCACTCTCTCCATTGGAGAAAACCGATTCAACACCCGCTCAGTAGTTGTTGAGATTTTCACGTTCAGACAGATAGACTTACAAGGAATTGATATATTTTTTCCATATTTAATAATGATACCTAAATGAGTTATAGAATTAAACCTTTCTCATGAACCACTCTGTCTATTGGTGCGAACCGATTCAACATCCGTTCAGTAGTTGTTGAGATTTTCACGTTCAGACAGATAGACTTACAAGGAATGGATATATTTTTTTCCATATTTAATGGTGATACCTAAATGAGTTATGGAATTAAACCTTTCTCATGAACCACTCTGTCTATTGGTGAGAACCGATTCAACATCCGCTCAGTAGTTGTTGAGATTTTCACGTTCAGGCAGAGAGACTTACCAGGAAGGGATATATTTTTTCCATATTTAATGACGATACCACAATGAACAGCGGAAATAAAGCTTCCTCATGCACCACTCTCTCCATTGGAGAAAACCGATTCAACACCCGCTAAGTAGTTGTTGAGATATACTTACAAGGAATGGATACATTTTTTTCCATATTTAATTATGGTACCTAAATGAGTTATGGAATTAAACCTTTCTCATGAACCACTCTGTCTATTGGTGAGAACCGATTCAACATCCGTTTAGTAGTTGTTGAGATTTTCACGTTCAGGCAGAGAGACTTACCAGGAAGGGATATATTTTTTCCATATTTAATGACATATTATATGACTCTCTCCATTGGAGAAAACCGATTCAACACCCGCTCAGTAGTTGTTGAGATTTTCACGTTCAGACAGATATACTTACAAGGAATGGATACATTTTTTTCCATATTTAATTATGGTACCTAAATGAGTTATGGAATTAAACCTTTCTCATGAACCACTCTGTCTATTGGTGCGAACCGATTCAACATCCGTTCAGTAGTTGTTGAGATTTTCACGTTCAGACAGATAGACTTACAAGGAATGGATATATTTTTTTCCATATTTAATGGTGATACCTAAATGAGTTATGGAATTAAACCTTTCTCATGAACCACTCTGTCTATTGGTGAGAACCGATTCAACATCCGTTCAGTAGTTGTTGAGATTTTCACGTTCAGGCAGAGAGACTTACCAAGAAGGGATATATTTTTTCCATATTTAATGACGATACCACAATGAACAGCGGAAATAAAGCTTCCTCATGCACCACTCTCTCCATTGGAGAAAACCGATTCAACACCCGCTCAGTAGTTGTTGAGATTTTCACGTTCAGACAGATAGACTTACAAGGAATTGATATATTTTTTCCATATTTAATAATGATACCTAAATGAGTTATAGAATTAAACCTTTCTCATGAACCACTCTGTCTATTGGTGCGAACCGATTCAACATCCGTTCAGTAGTTGTTGAGATTTTCACGTTCAGACAGATAGACTTACAAGGAATGGATATATTTTTTTCCATATTTAATGGTGATACCTAAATGAGTTATGGAATTAAACCTTTCTCATGAACCACTCTGTCTATTGGTGAGAACCGATTCAACATCCGTTCAGTAGTTGTTGAGATTTTCACGTTCAGGCAGAGAGACTTACCAGGAAGGGATATATTTTTTCCATATTTAATGACGATACCACAATGAACAGCGGAAATAAAGCTTCCTCATGCACCACTCTCTCCATTGGAGAAAACCGATTCAACACCCGCTCAGTAGTTGTTGAGATTTTCACGTTCAGACAGATATACTTACAAGGAATGGATACATTTTTTTCCATATTTAATTATGGTACCTAAATGAGTTATGGAATTAAACCTTTCTCATGAACCACTCTGTCTATTGGTGAGAACCGATTCAACATCCGTTCAGTAGTTGTTGAGATTTTCACGTTCAGGCAGAGAGACTTACCAGGAAGGGATATATTTTTTCCATATTTAATGACGATACCACAATGAACAGCGGAAATAAAGCTTCCTCATGCACCACTCTCTCCATTGGAGAAAACCGATTCAACACCCGCTCAGTAGTTGTTGAGATTTTCACGTTCAGACAGATATACTTACAAGGAATGGATACATTTTTTTCCATATTTAATTATGGTACCTAAATGAGTTATGGAATTAAACCTTTCTCATGAACCACTCTGTCTATTGGTGAGAACCGATTCAACATCCGTTCAGTAGTTGTTGAGATTTTCACGTTCAGGCAGAGAGACTTACCAGGAAGGGATATATTTTTTCCATATTTAATGACGATACCACAATGAACAGCGGAAATAAAGCTTCCTCATGCACCACTCTCTCCATTGGAGAAAACCGATTCAACACCCGCTCAGTAGTTGTTGAGATTTTCACGTTCAGACAGATATACTTACAAGGAATGGATACATTTTTTTCCATATTTAATTATGGTACCTAAATGAGTTATGGAATTAAACCTTTCTCATGAACCACTCTGTCTATTGGTGAGAACCGATTCAACATCCGTTCAGTAGTTGTTGAGATTTTCACGTTCAGGCAGAGAGACTTACCAGGAAGGGATATATTTTTTCCATATTTAATGACGATACCACAATGAACAGCGGAAATAAAGCTTCCTCATGCACCACTCTCTCCATTGGAGAAAACCGATTCAACACCCGCTCAGTAGTTGTTGAGATTTTCACGTTCAGACAGATAGACTTACAAGGAATGGATATATTTTTTTCCATATTTAATGGTGATACCTAAATGAGTTATGGAATTAAACCTTTCTCATGAACCACTCTGTCTATTGGTGAGAACCGATTCAACATCCGTTCAGTAGTTGTTGAGATTTTCACGTTCAGGCAGAGAGACTTACCAGGAAGGGATATATTTTTTCCATATTTAATGACGATACCACAATGAACAGCGGAAATAAAGCTTCCTCATGCACCACTCTCTCCATTGGAGAAAACCGATTCAACACCCGCTCAGTAGTTGTTGAGATTTTCACGTTCAGACAGATATACTTACAAGGAATGGATACATTTTTTTCCATATTTAATTATGGTACCTAAATGAGTTATGGAATTAAACCTTTCTCATGAACCACTCTGTCTATTGGTGAGAACCGATTCAACATCCGTTCAGTAGTTGTTGAGATTTTCACGTTCAGGCAGAGAGACTTACCAGGAAGGGATATATTTTTTCCATATTTAATGACGATACCACAATGAACAGCGGAAATAAAGCTTCCTCATGCACCACTCTCTCCATTGGAGAAAACCGATTCAACACCCGCTCAGTAGTTGTTGAGATTTTCACGTTCAGACAGATAGACTTACAAGGAATGGATATATTTTTTTCCATATTTAATGGTGATACCTAAATGAGTTATGGAATTAAACCTTTCTCATGAACCACTCTGTCTATTGGTGAGAACCGATTCAACAGCCGTTCAGTAGTTGTTGAGATTTTCACGTTCAGGCAGAGAGACTTACCAGGAAGGGATATATTTTTTCCATATTTAATGACGATACCACAATGAACAGCGGAAATAAAGCTTCCTCATGCACCACTCTCTCCATTGGAGAAAACCGATTCAACACCCGCTCAGTAGTTGTTGAGATTTTCACGTTCAGACAGAAGGAATGGATACATTTTTTTCCATATTTAATTATGGTACCTAAATGAGTTATGGAATTAAACCTTTCTCATGAACCACTCTGTCTATTGGTGAGAACCGATTCAACATCCGTTCAGTAGTTGTTGAGATTTTCACGTTCAGGCAGAGAGACTTACCAGGAAGGGATATATTTTTTCCATATTTAATGACGATACCACAATGAACAGCGGAAATAAAGCTTCCTCATGCACCACTCTCTCCATTGGAGAAAACCGATTCAACACCCGCTCAGTAGTTGTTGAGATTTTCACGTTCAGACAGATATACTTACAAGGAATGGATACATTTTTTTCCATATTTAATTATGGTACCTAAATGAGTTATGGAATTAAACCTTTCTCATGAACCACTCTGTCTATTGGTGCGAACCGATTCAACATCCGTTCAGTAGTTGTTGAGATTTTCACGTTCAGACAGATAGACTTACAAGGAATGGATATATTTTTTTCCATATTTAATGGTGATACCTAAATGAGTTATGGAATTAAACCTTTCTCATGAACCACTCTGTCTATTGGTGAGAACCGATTCAACATCCGTTCAGTAGTTGTTGAGATTTTCACGTTCAGGCAGAGAGACTTACCAGGAAGGGATATATTTTTTCCATATTTAATGACATATTATATGACTCTCTCCATTGGAGAAAACCGATTCAACACCCGCTCAGTAGTTGTTGAGATTTTCACGTTCAGACAGATATACTTACAAGGAATGGATACATTTTTTTCCATATTTAATTATGGTACCTAAATGAGTTATGGAATTAAACCTTTCTCATGAACCACTCTGTCTATTGGTGAGAACCGATTCAACATCCGTTCAGTAGTTGTTGAGATTTTCACGTTCAGGCAGAGAGACTTACCAGGAAGGGATATATTTTTTCCATATTTAGTGACGATACCACAATGAACAGCGGAAATAAAGCTTCCTCATGCACCACTCTCTCCATTGGAGAAAACCGGTTCAACACCCGCTCAGTAGTTGTTGAGATTTTCACGTTCAGACAGATATACTTACAAGGAATGGATACATTTTTTTCCATATTTAATTATGGTACCTAAATGAGTTATGGAATTAAACCTTTCTCATGAACCACTCTGTCTATTGGTGAGAACCGATTCAACATCCGTTCAGTAGTTGTTGAGATTTTCACGTTCAGCCAGAGAGACTTACCAGGAAGGGATATATTTTTTCCATATTTAATGACGATACCACAATGAACAGCGGAAATAAAGCTTCCTCATGCACCACTCTCTCCATTGGAGAAAACCGATTCAACACCCGCTCAGTAGTTGTTGAGATTTTCACGTTCAGGCAGAGAGACTTACCAGGAAAGGATATATTTTTTCCATATTTAATGACGATACCACAATGAACAGCGGAAATAAAGCTTCCTCATGCACCACTCTCTCCATTGGAGAAAACCGATTCAACACCAGCTCAGTAGTTGTTGAGATTTTCACGTTCAGACAGATATACTTACAAGGAATGGATACATTTTTTTCCATATTTAATTATGGTACCTAAATGAGTTATGGAATTACACCTTTCTCATGAACCACTCTGTCTATTGGTGCGAACCGATTCCACATCCGTTCAGTAGTTGTTGAGATTTTCACGTTCAGACAGATAGACTTACAAGGAATGGATATATTTTTTTCCATATTTAATGGTGATACCTAAATGAGTTATGGAATTAAACCTTTCTCATGAACCACTCTGTCTATTGGTGAGAACCGATTCAACATCCGTTCAGTAGTTGTTGAGATTTTCACGTTCAGGCAGAGAGGCTTACCAGGAAGGGATATATTTTTTCCATATTTAATGACGATACCACAATGAACAGCGGAAGTAAAGCTTCCTCATGCACCACTCTCTCCATTGGAGAAAACCGATTCAACACCCGCTCAGTAGTTGTTGAGATTTTCACGTTCAGACAGATATACTTACAAGGAATGGATACATTTTTTTCCATATTTAATTATGGTACCTAAATGAGTTATGGAATTAAACCTTTCTCATGAACCACTCTGTCTATTGGTGAGAACCGATTCAACATCCGTTCAGTAGTTGTTGAGATTTTCACGTTCAGGCAGAGAGACTTACCAGGAAGGGATATATTTTTTCCATATTTAATGACGATACCACAATGAACAGCGGAAATAAAGCTTCCTCATGCACCACTCTCTCCATTGGAGAAAACCGATTCAACACCCGCTCAGTAGTTGTTGAGATTTTCACGTTCAGACAGATATACTTACAAGGAATTGATATATTTTTTCCATATTTAATAATGATACCTAAATGAGTTATAGAATTAAACCTTTCTCATGAACCACTCTGTCTATTGGTGCGAACCGATTCAACATCCGTTCAGTAGTTGTTTAGATTTTCACGTTCAGGCAGAGAGACTTACCAGGAAGGGATATATTTTTTCCATATTTAATGACGATAAAACAATGAACAGCGGAAATAAAGCTTCCTCATGCACCACTCTCTCCATTGGAGAAAACCGATTCAACACTCGCTCAGTAGTTGTTGAGATTTTCACGTTCAGACAGATATACTTACAAGGAATGGATACATTTTTTTCCATATTTAATTATGGTACCTAAATGAGTTATGGAATTAAACCTTTCTCATGAACCACTCTGTCTATTGGTGAGAACCGATTCAACATCCGTTCAGTAGTTGTTGAGATTTTCACGTTCAGGCAGAGAGACTTACCAGGAAGGGATATATTTTTTCCATATTTAATGACGATACCACAATGAACAGCGGAAATAAAGCTTCCTCATGCACCACTCTCTCCATTGGAGAAAACCGATTCAACACCCGCTCAGTAGTTGTTGAGATTTTCACGTTCAGACAGATAGACTTACAAGGAATGGATACATTTTTTTCCATATTTAATTATGCTACCTAAATGAGTTATGGAATTAAACCTTTCTCATGAACCACTCTGTCTATTGGTGAGAACCGATTCAACATCCGTTCAGTAGTTGTTGAGATTTTCACGTTCAGGCAGAGAGACTTACCAGGAAGGGATATATTTTTTCCATATTTAATGACGATACCACAATGAACAGCGGAAATAAAGCTTCCTCATGCACCACTCTCTCCATTGGAGAAAACCGATTCAACACCCGCTCAGTAGTTGTTGAGATTTTCACGTTCAGACAGATATACTAACAAGGAATGGATACATTTTTTTCCATATTTAATTATAGTACCTAAATGAGTTATGGAATTAAACCTTTCTCATGAACCACTCTGTCTATTGGTGAGAACCGATTCAACATCCGTTCAGTAGTTGTTGAGATTTTCGCGTTCAGGCAGAGAGACTTACCAGGAAGGGATATATTTTTTCCATATTTAATGACGATACCACAATGAACAGCGGAAATAAAGCTTCCTCATGCACCACTCTCTCCATTGGAGAAAACCGATTCAACACCCGCTCAGTAGTTGTTGAGATTTTCACGTTCAGACAGATATACTTACAAGGAATGGATACATTTTTTTCCATATTTAATTATGGTACCTAAATGAGTTATGGAATTAAACCTTTCTCATGAACCACTCTGTCTATTGGTGAGAAACGATTCAACATCCGTTCAGTAGTTGTTGAGATTTTCACGTTCAGGCAGAGAGACTTACCAGGAAGGGATATATTTTTTCCATATTTAATGACGATACCACAATGAACAGCGGAAATAAAGCTTCCTCATGCACCACTCTCTCCATTGGAGAAAACCGATTCAACACCCGCTCAGTAGTTGTTGAGATTTTCACGTTCAGACAGATAGACTTACAAGGAATGGATACATTTTTTTCCATATTTAATTATGCTACCTAAATGAGTTATGGAATTAAACCTTTCTCATGAACCACTCTGTCTATTGGTGAGAACCGATTCAACATCCGTTCAGTAGTTGTTGAGATTTTCACGTTCAGGCAGATAGACTTACCAGGAAGGGATATATTTTTTCCATATTTAATGACGATACCACAATGAACAGCGGAAATAAAGCTTCCTCATGCACCACTCTCTCCATTGGAGAAAACCGATTCAACACCCGCTCAGTAGTTGTTGAGATTTTCACGTTCAGACAGATATACTAACAAGGAATGGATACATTTTTTTCCATATTTAATTATAGTACCTAAATGAGTTATGGAATTAAACCTTTCTCATGAACCACTCTGTCTATTGGTGAGAACCGATTCAACATCCGTTCAGTAGTTGTTGAGATTTTCGCGTTCAGGCAGAGAGACTTACCAGGAAGGGATATATTTTTTCCATATTTAATGACGATACCACAATGAACAGCGGAAATAAAGCTTCCTCATGCACCACTCTCTCCATTGGAGAAAACCGATTCAACACCCGCTCAGTAGTTGTTGAGATTTTCACGTTCAGACAGATAGACTTACAAGGAATTGATACATTTTTTCCATATTTAATTATGGTACCTAAATGAGTTATGGAATTAAACCTTTCTCATGAACCACTCTGTCTATTGGTGAGAACCGATTCAACATCTGTTCAGTAGTTGTTGAGATTTTCACGTTCAGGCAGAGAGACTTACCAGGAAGGGATATATTTTGTCCATATTTAATGACGATACCACAATGAACAGCGGAAATAAAGCTTCCTCATGCACCACTCTCTCCATTGGAGAAAACCGATTCAACACCCGCTCAGTACTTGTTGAGATTTTCACGTTCAGACAGATATACTTACAAGGAATGGATACATTTTTTTCCATACTTAATTATGGTACCTAAATGAGTTATGGAATTAAACCTTTCTCATGAACCACTCTGTCTATTGGTGAGAACCGATTCAACATCCGTTCAGTAGTTGTTGAGATTTTCACGTTCAGGCAGAGAGACTTACCAGGAAGGGATATATTTTTTCCATATTTAATGACGATACCACAATGAACAGCGGCAATAAAGCTTCCTCATGCACCACTCTCTCCATTGGAGAAAACCGATTCAACACCCGCTCAGTAGTTGTTGAGATTTTCACGTTCAGACAGATATACTTACAAGGAATGGATACATTTTTTTCCATATTTAATTATGGTACCTAAATGAGTTATGGAATTAAACCTTTCTCATGAACCACTCTGTCTATTGGTGCGAACCGATTCAACATCCGTTCAGTAGTTGTTGAGATTTTCACGTTCAGGCAGAGAGACTTACCAGGAAGGGATATATTTTTTCCATATTTAATGACGATACCACAATGAACAGCGGAAATAAAGCTTCCTCATGCACCACTCTCTCCATTGGAGAAAACCGATTCAACACCCGCTCAGTAGTTGTTGAGATTTTCACGTTCAGACAGATATACTTACAAGGAATGGATACATTTTTTTCCATATTTAATTATGGTACCTAAATGAGTTATGGAATTAAGCCTTTCTCATGAACCACTCTGTCTATTGGTGCGAACCGATTCAACATCCGTTCAGTAGTTGTTGAGATTTTCGCGTTCAGACAGATAGACTTACAAGGAAGGGATTTATTTTTTCCATATTTAATGCTGATACCACAATGAACAACGCAAATAAAGCTCAATCATGCACCACTCTCTCCATTGGAGAAAACCGATTCAACACCCGCTCAGTAGTTGTTGAGATTTTCACGTTCAGGCAGATAGATTTACAAGGAAGGGATATATTTTTTCCATATTTAATGATGATACCTAAATGAGTTATGGAATTAAACCTTTCTCATGAACCACTCTGTCTATTGGTGCGAACCGATTCAACATCCGTTCAGTAGTTGTTGAGATTTTCACGTTCAGGCAGAGAGACTTACCAGGAAGGGATATATTCTTTCCATATTTAATGACGATACCACAATGAACAGCGGAAATAAAGCTTCCTCATGCACCACTCTCTCCATTGGAGAAAACAGATTCAACACCCGCTCAGTAGTTGTTGAGATTTTCACGTTCAGACAGATATACTTACAAGGAATGGATACATTTTTTTCCATATTTAATTATGGTACCTAAATGAGTTATAGAATTAAACCTTTCTCATGAACCACTCTGTCTATTGGTGCGAACCGATTCAACATCCGTTCAGTAGTTGTTGAGATTTTCACGTTCAGACAGATAGACTTACAAGGAATGGATATATTTTTTTCCATATTTAATGGTGATACCTAAATGAGTTATGGAATTAAACCTTTCTCATGAACCACTCTGTCTATTGGTGAGAACCGATTCAACATCCGTTCAGTAGTTGTTGAGATTTTCACGTTCAGGCAGAGAGACTTACCAGGAAGGGATATATTTTTTTCCATATTTAATGACGATACCACAATGAACAGCGGAAATAAAGCTTCCTCATGCACCACTCTCTCCATTGGAGAAAACCGATTCAACACCCGCTCAGTAGTGGTTGAGATTTTCACGTTCAGACAGATATACTTACAAGGAATGGATACATTTTTTTCCATATTTAATTATGGTACCTAAATGAGTTATGGAATTAAACCTTTCTCATGAACCACTCTGTCTATTGGTGAGAACCGATTCAACATTCGTTCAGTAGTTGTTGAGATTTCCACGTTCAGACAGATAGACTTACAAGGAATGGATATATTTTTTTCCATATTTAATGGTGATACCTAAATGAGTTATGGAATTAAACCTTTCTCATGAACCACTCTGTCTATTGGTGAGAACCGATTCAACATCCGTTCAGTAGTTGTTGAGATTTTCACGTTCAGGCAGAGAGACTTACCAGGAAGGGATATATTTTTTCCATATTTAGTGACGATACCACAATGAACAGCGGAAATAAAGCTTCCTCATGCACCACTCTCTCCATTGGAGAAAACCGATTCAACACCCGCTCAGTAGTTGTTGAGATTTTCACGTTCAGACAGATATACTTACAAGGAATGGATACATTTTTTTCCATATTTAATTATGGTACCTAAATGAGTTATGGAATTAAACCTTTCTCATGAACCACTCTGTCTATTGGTGAGAACCGATTCAACATCCGTTCAGTAGTTGTTGAGATTTTCACGTTCAGCCAGAGAGACTTACCAGGAAGGGATATATTTTTTCCATATTTAATGACGATACCACAATGAACAGCGGAAATAAAGCTTCCTCATGCACCACTCTCTCCATTGGAGAAAACCGATTCAACACCCGCTCAGTAGTTGTTGAGATTTTCACGTTCAGGCAGAGAGACTTACCAGGAAAGGATATATTTTTTCCATATTTAATGACGATACCACAATGAACAGCGGAAATAAAGCTTCCTCATGCACCACTCTCTCCATTGGAGAAAACCGATTCAACACCAGCTCAGTAGTTGTTGAAATTTTCACGTTCAGACAGATATACTTACAAGGAATGGATACATTTTTTTTCCATATTTAATTATGGTACCTAAATGAGTTATGGAATTACACCTTTCTCATGAACCACTCTGTCTATTGGTGCGAACCGATTCCACATCCGTTCAGTAGTTGTTGAGATTTTCACGTTCAGACAGATAGACTTACAAGGAATGGATATATTTTTTTCCATATTTAATGGTGATACCTAAATGAGTTATGGAATTAAACCTTTCTCATGAACCACTCTGTCTATTGGTGAGAACCGATTCAACATCCGTTCAGTAGTTGTTGAGATTTTCACGTTCAGGCAGAGAGGCTTACCAGGAAGGGATATATTTTTTCCATATTTAATGACGATACCACAATGAACAGCGGAAGTAAAGCTTCCTCATGCACCACTCTCTCCATTGGAGAAAACCGATTCAACACCCGCTCAGTAGTTGTTGAGATTTTCACGTTCAGACAGATATACTTACAAGGAATGGATACATTTTTTTCCATATTTAATTATGGTACCTAAATGAGTTATGGAATTAAACCTTTCTCATGAACCACTCTGTCTATTGGTGAGAACCGATTCAACATCCGTTCAGTAGTTGTTGAGATTTTCACGTTCAGGCAGAGAGACTTACCAGGAAGGGATATATTTTTTCCATATTTAATGACGATACCACAATGAACAGCGGAAATAAAGCTTCCTCATGCACCACTCTCTCCATTGGAGAAAACCGATTCAACACCCGCTCAGTAGTTGTTGAGATTTTCACGTTCAGACAGATATACTTACAAGGAATTGATATATTTTTTCCATATTTAATAATGATACCTAAATGAGTTATAGAATTAAACCTTTCTCATGAACCACTCTGTCTATTGGTGCGAACCGATTCAACATCCGTTCAGTAGTTGTTTAGATTTTCACGTTCAGGCAGAGAGACTTACCAGGAAAGGATATATTTTTTCCATATTTAATGACGATACCACAATGAACAGCGGAAATAAAGCTTCCTCATGCACCACTCTCTCCATTGGAGAAAACCGATTCAACACCAGCTCAGTAGTTGTTGAGATTTTCACGTTCAGACAGATATACTTACAAGGAATGGATACATTTTTTTCCATATTTAATTATGGTACCTAAATGAGTTATGGAATTACACCTTTCTCATGAACCACTCTGTCTATTGGTGCGAACCGATTCCACATCCGTTCAGTAGTTGTTGAGATTTTCACGTTCAGACAGATAGACTTACAAGGAATGGATATATTTTTTTCCATATTTAATGGTGATACCTAAATGAGTTATGGAATTAAACCTTTCTCATGAACCACTCTGTCTATTGGTGAGAACCGATTCAACATCCGTTCAGTAGTTGTTGAGATTTTCACGTTCAGGCAGAGAGGCTTACCAGGAAGGGATATATTTTTTCCATATTTAATGACGATACCACAATGAACAGCGGAAGTAAAGCTTCCTCATGCACCACTCTCTCCATTGGAGAAAACCGATTCAACACCCGCTCAGTAGTTGTTGAGATTTTCACGTTCAGACAGATATACTTACAAGGAATGGATACATTTTTTTCCATATTTAATTATGGTACCTAAATGAGTTATGGAATTAAACCTTTCTCATGAACCACTCTGTCTATTGGTGAGAACCGATTCAACATCCGTTCAGTAGTTGTTGAGATTTTCACGTTCAGGCAGAGAGACTTACCAGGAAGGGATATATTTTTTCCATATTTAATGACGATACCACAATGAACAGCGGAAATAAAGCTTCCTCATGCACCACTCTCTCCATTGGAGAAAACCGATTCAACACCCGCTCAGTAGTTGTTGAGATTTTCACGTTCAGACAGATATACTTACAAGGAATTGATATATTTTTTCCATATTTAATAATGATACCTAAATGAGTTATAGAATTAAACCTTTCTCATGAACCACTCTGTCTATTGGTGCGAACCGATTCAACATCCGTTCAGTAGTTGTTT